>LUCM01006372.1:472423-482846 GCA_008360955.1 Fasciolopsis buskii
AGCAGAAGGTATGCGAAGACTCTTGGTGTTTGAGCACCGTTGTCTTCGTCGTACTGCTGGAATATGATGAAAGAATTTTGTGAATAACTCTGACGTTAGGCTTAGTATTTGACCTTTGGAACAGATACTGATTGTGAATAGGTTAAGTTGGATGGAACATGTTTTGTACATGCCCGACCAACGGACGCCTCGCGGCTTGCTGTTTTGCAAGGTTGGTATTAGTTGCAAGATTTGAAAACTGCGCGGTGGATGCAGTTAGACTGCCGGCTCATAGTTCACGAGGTCGCCTGAGGTGACGGTTGGAGACATGAGGTATTACGACTCAGTTTGGCAGCCAATTCTTTTCGCCTCTTCCTCGCTATATCTCTCATTGTTTCGCAGCCGACCTTGTACTATTCTTCGTTCTTTTATTTCCTTTGCAATAGATGATGATGTGTGTGCCAACCAAACCCAGAACACTTTGACGAACGACTGGCGGTTGTAGAAAAAAGAATTGAACTTACCTCTAATATCACCCCCGCCCCCTTGGGTTACAGTTGCTTTTAGATGTTACCGACTAAATATAGCATGACTGCACTGACAGAATGGACAGACTGCATTTGGATATGCTCGGCATGCCCGAAGCACTGTTTTTAAATTCATTGATTTGCTTTGTCCACACATGGTAGCCTTGAGTTTGGAGTTATGATATATATATTTATATATAGTCTGTGTGTGTTTGTGTTTGTTTTTGTATATGTATGGCTGCAGGCTATCATTCTTGAAGTATCCAGAAAGTGTTGATGCTGGCTGATATATTTTTGGGATTTAAGCCTGTTTTGAAATTGGATTTTCGTGGTTCCTGAACTTAGCGCTTTCAGTCAGTCTCTTCGACTGTGGTTCTATCCCATTCCGCCTAATCAAGCGAAAAAGATTAAAACACAACCGGTCTTTCATCACGATTGTTCCCTTATGTGCCGTAATCGAGAGATTGATTTCGGTCTCTTCATGTTGTCCCTTTTTGGCCGACTACCCTTCTGTAACTTGCCCGTTGTCTCTTCCTTGGCCTTCGTTGCGAACGTCTCCCCTGACCTTTTCAGATCAGTTTTTCCCCTAATTAGGACAAGTCGTAGGCTCCCCCTGCTTTCCAGCTTGCAGTCTGTCAGGCTCTTGGATGGTATGTTATTCACCTGAGTCCAAATGTACACGTCGGCCAGTCTTGCTTCCCGGGCAAAATACGGTCTCGTTCTCGAATGCGTCATCACAGAATCTCTGCCCTTTTGGTATCAGCTCGTAGCCTCACCGTACACGATACACGTTTGTTGTCGACTTTATGCCTGATACACTAAGCACAAAATATCCGAAGATCGCCCGCCCAGTGTATCTTGCTTATAGGGGCCTTACCGGCGGAAATTTATTATAAATAGAGGCCAAGATCTGAATTTTGCCTGCTGCAGTGGTGTGATCATTGGGGAATGCCTGAGATTTCAATCTTGAAGAGCTTCGAAACCTCATGTTAGTTTGTTATGATGGCTACCCAGAGATGAATGAACGAAGTGCAATTTCGGGACACCTTTGTGTTGTCCTGGCTGAAGTTAGAGCCGATGAAGTGAATTCTGAACAGACCTGTCATGTACAAGTATGATTCTGGCAAGGCTGTTGCCTTTCCTTATTAATGATGCTAACTGGAAAACTTACTGGACTTCGGTTCACACTGATTTCTGTACTTTTGTACTTTTTGAGGTCAGCCAGGCCACTCCCATTGGAACTTGCTGTCCCAGTGTACACAAGATGTAAACGACATTATAAAGAAAATCACCAATGAACAGTTCTGGCTCAGCAAAATACATTATGTTGATAGAAAAGCCGAGCACAACTGGATAACGGAATACCGGATAAACATACCTGATGAGCGACGTTGCCGTGAATCACTTGCAGGTAAATTTTTTCTTGTTCTCTTTAAGCAGTATCGTTTATGTCATTAAACCCAAATTTCGAGTTTTGCGCATCAATTCAATTCATATTGTAGTAAGAAAACTATTGAAAAATTGAAAAGTAACAAGGTCCTTAAAAGCTAAACTTACTGAGCAAAATTACTTATTATGTTGAAGCATAGACAGAAATTTGGAACTGATAACGAAACGCCGTGGTCTGGAATAGCGGGAACTTACGGATGACTTGTATGCCCTTTTTTATCAGCGGCTGCAATATTTCTTGCACCCCACACCATTACTGCCAGACGTGAACTCTCCTTATCGTAATCGAGCGAGACCTCCAGATCGCCCTGAACTTCCACATGCGTTTGATATGATGCTTCGGCTTCGTTCTCAGAACTGTAGCTATTTAGCTGTTGAATGGGCGAAAAATGGGGTTGATAAAAATAAAGGGAGTAATTTCACAGATGATCAAATGTCTCGATGTAAACTTGCCCGAGTTTCACCCATCATTATTTGTCGGTTTTCGTATGCCAAAGAAATGTTAACCATTTTTTGCGCAATCATCCTGCTAATTAGTTAAAATTAATAACAACGATAACATCACCATCACCGTCAACATCATCCATAACAATCACGTCGACGACAGCAACAACAACGACAACAGCAACAAAGGATTCTTTCAGCAAACGTGCTAGCCTTGATTTTGGTTAGATTCAAAACAATTTCCGTGTTTTTGCACGACATGAAAGAGGTTGATGTATGAAGGAGGCGAATTGTAATCAAAACGCAGTCGCCATTAGGTATTACACGGTTTATATTTATGTTACTGATGAGTAAGTAGTTAATCGAAGTAGCAATTTATCGCGATGCTGGCGTGCAAGGATGCAAATAAAGTAGCATGCAAATTACTTTTGATTTGCGATCGCTCGACTTTCTCTAAAAAAGATACGGATACGAATCCAAACAAAAAATAATAGAACTGTTGTAGGTTGTGTACATTCATGATCTATCCGCAGAATCAAAAATATCATCGTTGGGTGTAATTTACACAGCCTGATTTGAAACAATCGAGTTTCGGACGTTGGTCGAGCCGAACGGGATTCCGGCCACGCATGTCAACATATTCATGAAATCAAACTAATGAACCGCGTGTCGTGGTGTGTTTTCTTGCGCACTGAAGTCTCGTTGGTCTTGTTCAGTACAGTACACCACGTGCTTGGTTGACGTTTGTCTTCTGATCCTATGGCAGTCACCTAAGTGTGCAACAATGGAAGTTTCACTTATGGGACCGAGGGGCTTCAGGTCAGAATAGAACGAGAACGTTAGATATGAAATATTGCTTTCTCTTTTATTTTTCAGCAACCTGTATGCATTGTTACAATGATTTCTACCGTTCTCCGAGATTGAAATATTACATCATAAATTGATATGAAATCCCAAAGTTAGGAAACTATACGTAAGAAAAACACTTCGAAAGGCGTGCATGGTTGATGGTTTGATGATTATATAACGCGTTTTGTGCCGCTAAGCAGTAATTGAACAGTAGTTTGCAGTGGTTGAGCTAAGCAAAGCAGTAAGCAGCAAGTCAGTAGAGGCTTTCGAAAACCATGAATTTGCAACTGTAACCTACTCGACTAAGGCTAACTGAATACGATTTTCTCCTGCTTTTGTGTGGCTTTTGATTCTTATCGGTCTCTGGTGATTCTTCAGCAGATTCGTTCAAAATTTCGGCCGAATCTTGCACGGTGACTTGTCGTACCAATCGTGCCTTCTCAGCGTTTCCCTCGGCCAAAGTCAGCGTATGCGACTTCTCCAACACGGCGCTCTTTAGTCTTTCTGTATTCGAGTTTCGATTATTCCCATCCTTTACCGTACGTGCTGCCTGGTACCATGTTACGCGTTCCCGAGGCTGTGCGTTTGTCCCGCCTGTCGTGCGCGCTTTAGCGGATTGCGTTTGTTGCTGTTCCTCCTGCTTGAATGCACGGATAGAGTAAGAACAGGATATATTTAGAATAGCAAATCACCATCCACTGTGCAAAACGAGTTTGAAATATAGAAAATCGTGATTCCTTGCGGTCGTCAATGACTATTTCATTTGCATCAAGCTGTTTCTGAGGCATTATTCGCTTTGTTTTTTGGGGGTTAGACTATAAAATGTCAATTTTACTCCTTTGTTCCCCATTGTTTTGTCTTATTTTCATTCTAGCAGTTTAAGTGTAACGACTGGTATACTCGAGCGTTTATTGGTAAGTCGCATTGCTAAACAGCTTCACGCAATTCGCGATCCCTTATCGTTATCTTACTTATTGTATACTTGCTAATGTGTCCATCTATCGAGCCCCACCACACGAACTGTGTCTTTCCCAACCTACTCGTCTTCCTCGCGGTAGTTTGATCTACATCTCACGTAATAGGTTAACTCTACCCCTTATCAGAAAGCGATTTCCTTAGTCTGCAATTTTCATCGGCTGCCCATCCTTTCTGGCCCACACCTATTGACCTTAATCGATCCCCGATTAGCAAAAAACGCCCGGTAACCCCCTCTGGCTGACGTCCCACTAATCATAAGCTCATTCTGTTACATATGTCTATTGTTCTTAGTTGTACGGTCATTGACTGTTTGATGTACTCTATGTTGCCCAATAGAACTATGTTTTGTCACAACCAGTGGCGTGTTACTATTTATATTTAGTACCGGTTTCACCGTACTGAAGGGCACAATTCTCACCGGTACTTCAAACGCTACAATACTGGTGCAACCGTTGTATACATTCATCGATATAGCTTCAGACCACGTAAGATCTGCTGCTGCCAGTTTGTGGATTGGATGCTGCAGAGAATAAAATAGAGAATGATGCGATTTTGGTCAAAACTGTGGCAGTTGGGGTGGATTTTCCTAATCCAGTTACCACGCGTCAATTCCCCAATTAGCCAATGAAAAAATGGGTTGCCTACCTTTATCCAAACATAACTTCATACATCCATGGCATGAGTCTTCTTTCGTACACTAAAGTTTGAATAGCGTTTTAGGAAAAGGCGTTTCTGCGTTTCCTGCCTGAATGTTGGACTAGTGTAAGCCAAGATGGTGTTAGTTAGGCATACCGCCCAATTCGACTAATTCGCGTCTACTAATTGAAGACTTATTTACTTTAAAAACCACTGCTTTTTTTCATTGTTTTTTGTCTCCTTTATTAATGAAGCGATAACGAGCATCATTTTCAGCAAGGGAGTGACGATCAGCCGAGAATTGTCAAGCGGGATAGTTTGCCCGCCGTAAGAAGGATTCGAACCGGCGAGATGTAAGGTAAAACGTCGTGATACTGGCCAGTTGACCACCGCCGGTGACACCTGAAACAGAAATGACACGGTTTGGTCAAAGGAATAGCGGCTCTAATAGCACCTCGGTCTTGCTTATTTTTACACTGACCGACCAGTGGAAGCGAAACGTTTCCGTATTTTTTCACTGGCTTCTGCCAGGTGCCGTGAATACCACTATTGATAGTGTTGCACCCATTAATAAACAAAATTGATCGCATTCGCCGTACTTTAGAATTTAGCTTGGGAAACACAGATCACACTAAGATAGTCCGACTGATTCTCCTAGTGCTTACTCGGATTTTGTGCAGCAGAACTGGATCACTGTTCTCCCGAGGTTCAGATTCGACCCATCCAGCTGCGGTACTATTGTCTCATTCAGTCGCCTACAATCGACCGACATTCTTTGCCGAGACATCCTGTACGAGATCGTCCTACAAGCTGACTCCTCCGGATTTACCGGTGCATGCCGGCCAACCGCTATCTGATTCTTAGTTCGCTCAGTGAGCTCGTCTTTTCGTGAGTACCTACAGTACTGTGCTACCGAGAAAGTTAAACATGCATACGTCAAGTCGGGAAAAATTTTCAACTGGAACGAATCCGGTCAGACTAACCGGTCAGACTAACCCAAGACTAGTGAGTTCATTCCTTTATGCTGCCCTGTTAGATTGTATCTCAATCAGCGGCCGATTATGTGTGAATAGGTTGGACGGTTCTATACATATCAATAGCATTCGTC
Source organism: Fasciolopsis buskii (assembly GCA_008360955.1). Lineage (NCBI taxonomy): Eukaryota > Metazoa > Platyhelminthes > Trematoda > Plagiorchiida > Fasciolidae > Fasciolopsis > Fasciolopsis buskii. The sequence goes on from LUCM01006372.1 coordinate 478,394, forward strand.
GTATTTGTGTATGTGCCCACTGATTGTAGCTCCCCTGGGGCTGAAGACAATTTTCACTGAGAACTATCCCGGTTAATCCGCAGTGTGCGTTCAACGGACATTGTGTTCGTTGCTGGTAGTTTTAACGTCAAACTTGGGTACTTAGCTTAGAGGAAACGACACACTGGATGCATGTTTTTGTGTCGCCCGATTGGACTGATAAAGGACAGAGCCTTATCCAAGTTTATTCTGACCATATACTGTTGCTGGTGAACATCAGTTTTTCTCATAAAAATTGACAGGCTGATCTGGTGCTCTCCTTCACCTTCACAGTGTTTTACTCAGAATGGTCACGTTGCTAATGACCCCCTATGGTGTGGATCAATCGAGGATAGTCGGTCATTCTGGTCCACAGTTGTGGTCTCATATCATGCTTAGGTCGGTGCACACTTTTGCTGGCGCCCAGTTTTTGGATAAAACAGCAAGAAAATCACACTTTCTAAACACCTAATCCTAGACGACACTAGTCGAATTCAGTCCGATCGGAGCTTTCAATTTGGTTGTTGTCAGAACAAAATCACCAAGGTTCGAGCGGGGCCCAGGAAAATATCAAAGAATCTCCGCCCTCAGTTTCAACTACTACATAGGACTCCATAATTATATGACCCGGAGATCACCGAGACGATGGATATCATCGACTTCACTTGCTCTGTTGGGTTTCCGCAGATCCGTGCCCCCTGGATGACCAGCAATTAGACGGGTAAATCTCTAAGGCATCAACCGACCAGGAGCCGGAGAACTGACCACGAACAGTCGTGGATAAGGGGATGAAGAAAAATGAAAAAGGCTGCAGCTTTCGGCAACACTCCTAGTCTTCACTGACTGAATAAGAGTACTGAACCACTGGAGCCGTGCACGAGTTAGGTAATTAAAGAACCAGGCAGCCTACTGACTCACTCTGAGGACCTTCCACTAATGCATTGGGCAGAACACATTTTGGGACGGTTTAGTTGGTCCAAGGCCAAAGTGGACCGTGCATTTGCATCTGCAAGCGAAGAAGTAAGGGTGGACACTCTCCACACGAAATGGAGGTGATGAGTTAGATAGGTTATAGTTAAGGGAATAAGGCAGCTGGACCAGATGGAATGTCACCGTCCATATTCAGGCATGCCCGCAAGGTGTTAATATCGGAGTTAACGAAACTCCTAAGATCACTCAGATAAAGGGAAAAGAGTCCTGGAGACTTAACGTGAATCGATGATTGTGGCCACTTACAAGAATGGTGGTAGATTCTCGTGCGGAAAACCACACTGGAATTAGTTTAATAAGCATTGCATTCAAACTGTTTGTTGGTATCATCCTCCATCGATTATGTAACGCTCGCGAAGGATGTGTGCGTGATGATCAAGCTAGGTTCCGTTCCAGTCGCGGTTGCAATGATCAAGTTTCCACTTTTTGACAAATCTCAGGCAATATATTCCATTGACTCTTAATTTTAGTACATCGTTCGACTTGGTCGATCGTGAAGTTCTTTGGCCCTGACGCTCACTGAAACGCTTGCCACAGAAATTAGTTACTCAGGTACTCGTACCTCTCCTAGTGATCGCATATAGAATAAAGCCTCTTCGCGCATGCAGAGAGCGCGACGGGAATTTGCCACTTGAAGCACCGGTGGCGTCGACGTGGCAAATCGTTTTAGATCAGTGGTCGAATATACGTGGATACAGTGGGGTCGATATTGCTACACAAATCCGATACATGGTCGTTAATAGCAGAAGGTATGCGAAGACTCTTGGTGTTTGAGCACCGTTGTCTTCGTCGTACTGCTGGAATATGATGAAAGAATTTTGTGAATAACTCTGACGTTAGGCTTAGTATTTGACCTTTGGAACAGATACTGATTATGAATAGGTTAAGGTGGATGGAACATGTTTTGTACATGCCCGACCAACGGACGCCTCGCGGCTTGCTGTTTTGTCAGGTGGGTAATAGATGAAAGATACGAAAACTTTACGCAGTGGATTGTCTTGTGTAGATGCAGTTAGACTGCCGACTTAGAGTGCACGAGGTCGCCTGAGGTGACGGTTGCAGACATGAGGTACTAGGGCTCATTTTGGCAGCAGTCGGCGTGTTTGCATTCGAAACCAATCTTCTTCTGCATAGTTCTTCTACTTACTATTTTGTGGTCGAAACACAGTGTACTTGGTTCGTTTTTCTGCTTGAGCAGGTGATGTTACGGGGCAGTAACCACAACCAAATTGGGTTAGTGCGAGGTTAGTACTTGTACATATTGAACTAGTATCAAGTTTGTCGTAGTACTGTATATTCAGGAGACCAACCAGTTACACATTGCGGGGGTCATTATGATAAATTGGCTGAGTAGTGTATTTTTAAATCAAAGATGATATGCTGACTGTGTATTCTTGCTCAGATTATCTTATGCGTGTTACGTAACGAGCTTGCTTTTCAACGAAGAAAATGTTTATTTACGGTCCCATAAATATTTTGTTATTATCTGATAACAACTTTTGTTAATAGAAAATTTTTTGTTTTTTTAAAGTGACTGCTTTCATTTTTTACCTAACGGTTAATCCACGACAACATTACAATCACGTCATTTATTTTGAACCATCGAGCATGAGAGCAATTCCCTTGCAATCCAGTATCTATTGTAATGTAATCGGATCTGTAAGTAAACAGTTGATGAAACAGATGGGCAAGGCAATGTCTTTGACTTTATCTCACAAACAGATCATAAAGTGGAAATTAGACAAATGTGGTTTTCATCTAATTAGATAGGAATGTAATTAATTCTGCCTCCAGTGACATTTGTCTACCGTAAATTTTGGATTCACGTTACTGCCAGTATAGTTTTCTGATTTCTTAGACCTGCCAACCTCAACCCTTTAAGGGACTTCGCGATAACGGTATGAAATGGTCATGAACACGTGTCTCATAACTGACTGTTTTACAATTCGTTATGTTCGTTAACATTGCCGTTTGGATTCGTTCACGTAGTCCCTCCGGGTCACGTCAAATGCGCTACTCAGGGGAAGCCGTCACCCGGTCTGGATTCGTTTCACCATTCCGACAGTAGACCGAGATCTAGTTGGTCTGAAAACCACAGAATGTGCCAGCTGACTGGTTGCATTTAATAACGCAACAAGCTTGACCAGTGTCCCGGCTTCGGTCGGTAATAAAATGGTGACATTTTGAACTCTCTAACTCAAGCGAACAGGTGATTTGCATTCAAGAAACCTGGCTTAACGAGCACGTCAGCCGGTAGTGGTGTTTGCAATGTGATGTTTGTAGATCAGCCCAAATTTTCGTCTTATCATGACACGCGTGGTTGCATTGTTCTCTCAAGCTTTTTACAGTCCGTTTTTGTCGGATCACTTATACCTGTTCATGATGATGTGATCTATGCTTCGAAATGCCTATTTGTCAACTTTTGTTGTAGTTGACTTTTGTCTATTTCCAAACAGGGATGATTCAATTTGAGACAAAACAATGACCAGTTGTTCGAGGCATTTTTCATGTGCAATTTCGTTGTACTGTGTCGTTGAGTCTTCCACTCTTTCTAACTTCTGTTCCATTACGTTGGTATGATTCGCATTCATATCAAAATTCACTACCTTATTCATGTATAAAATAATAGAAAAATCGAAGGATCATAGCTCACAGTTTGTCCTCTGACCCTCTGTCCATCCACCATTGGTCAGCTGCTTCATCCCCAGGTAGATGGAGAAGATGTTCTTGTGAGTGACGGACATACTGGTGATTTAAACGTGCAAGTTTACGAGAAATGGGTTGTGCGCTAACCGTTTGCTATGACGCGTGTGAGGCTACGAATCCTGAAATCGATAACCCTGACGTGTTGTAACGGCTGGCGTGCCTCTATGGCCAAATGAGCTATACAGGATGGCTTATTTCAACCTCAAGATCCGCTCGTGGCTGGAAGGTAGGGGATTGACGAATTAATCCCCTGGTCCGCTCGGTCGGGGGTTGATCAGGGTTGGCAGCTCAGTCAGGTGGGGGAATAATCGATCCAACTGGATGGGCATCGACTCAACCACCGACCACTGAGCTGCTTATGGTGAACACTCGTCTACCCTGCCGTGCCCTATTTTGCGATCTTACCACGAGATGGAAAAAAACATGTGGAACTCAGCAGATGACGTGGCAACGCAGAATGAGAAAATGTACGGCGAACCTAGGTAAAGTAGGCATGTCACATCTTCGTGGTTGGGGTCCAAATGACTCGTTAACTAGCGGGCTGGAGATACTGAAGTATATGGTAGTGAACTGTGAACAGTGGCGATCGTGCTGTCATTTCCTGTCGAATCAGAATAATTGAAAGTGTTTGCACAATTAGGCTGTATTCCGTGTATTGGCTGCAGCGGCATCTGATCCTTTCCCACCTGTGCAGGTCCACTCACTGTTCGCCTTGGATACTAACTCTTCTTATAAAGAC
>LUCM01006372.1:483738-500570 GCA_008360955.1 Fasciolopsis buskii
GGGGGGAGGACAGAGGCGATGTATAATGACTAAAATCTTCATCACACAACATCACAAATGAGCTCTGTCACAATTCTTGACAATCTAGTACTCAGAGTATGTTTGTGTACGTCAACACAAAATTTTATATTGTTGGAAGAGTAAATTTCATTATTGTTTCCTCAGTGATCCCATTGCAGTCATCCAACTGATCCCGCAACGGATGTCCGCTGCCCTGGTAAGTCATGGACTGCCGTCGATGTTGATTCATTTTCTGAAACAGGTTTTGGCTTTTATGTCTTTTGATGAACTGTAGCTTCATTTCTGGTATTATCGTTAGATGCGATTGGAAAATGCGTACAATCGATTTTCATTGTTGATGCTTGGCTCTAAACAGCAGGGCAACTTCTACTGACCGTTCCCTTTTTCGTCAACAGTTACCCGATGATTCAACAGTTGTTCATTAACAGCCGACAACCGGGACGCTGCCGGCGGTGGCTGAACGGATAAGATGGTGGCGTTTGGACATGAAGGTTGCGAGTTCGAGTCCTCCCACTACCAGTCGACTTCACCACGTGGCATCCCTCTGTTGGCCGCGGCCTAATTCCTGAGAAATGATGTACACTGTTATTTCGTTATCAAACGGAGTAAAAGGTATATATATATGTATATATATATATAACTGAAGTAAATCCAAATTTCAAATAGTCGGCCGGCAGGAAAAGTAAGTTTAGGGATCCAAAAATCGAAGAAAAACTTCATACCTAAGCAGAAGCTGTAGACTTTGGACAAGTTTACTACGTTCAACATGGAGCTATGCGCCACATGTCCACTGAGGGTATCAAAATGTTAAAGGACTTGAAGCATTGGCGTATGTGAAGAATCCGAAGAAGCCTTGGAGACGATGCCCTGATATGAACATTTTGTCCGTTCTCCTTTAACGCTGTTGGCGGGCGACATTTCGTCCATATCCGAGGATGACCCTGGTAGGGGCTAAACAGATAAACACCACCCCTTCCCACTTGGCCTGGATGGCATTGTCACGTTCGGACCATGTCAGAAATTATACAACAAGACAACTATTTGGGATCCCTAACCGGAGCATTTGATTCAAAAGTCTCACCTACATAGCAGTGGAGCATCAACCCAGCGAATCGGCTCTGAGCAGAAGGATGGTTATCTATTTTCTCACTGTTTGAAGCAATGGGAATTGCCTTTCTGCTTATCGCACGTGACCACCTATCCAACGTGAAATTCTTTCCTGTATGTGATTCATGAAAGATGGTGGACAGGTACGGCTACGGTGACAACCAGTAGAACGATTGGAGATTCACAAATTAGGTCACAGGTTCTAAGAAGAACCTGCCACTGAAGCAACAGGAAGTGACTAATTTGAAGTTTACCCGCATGGAACAGTTATTCTCTCAAGTTACTTAATCTTACATGATGTGGGAAGCCGTGAAATATGACTCTGACGCGGCAGGGTACGTCCATCGAACAAGATTTGCACGAAATGATATCCACACCTTTTTCGAACCTTATAGAATGCAATACAAATAACATGCGATTTCTGGTATCACTCGAAAATACGTTGGAACCGTGAACATTTTGGGCTGAACTCTATTTGCATGGTTCCTGCCCGAGCTACCAAACCAATAGACAAAATAAACCGGACGGAGGAGAAAAGTACTCACAAATCGTGGAATGGATTAGGAATTCCTCCAACGTCAACAGTGAACAGAACATCAGAAATGGCCGAGCTTTCCTGCTGCTAGGCTGAACCACTATACTGCGCAGGTGGGTCACGAAATACGGTCTGTCTACATATCGTAATCTAATGCTTTAATACCAATGAAGTGCCACAATCGGAGTCGCGGAATGGAAAACCGAAAAAGAAGAAATTTCGCGGTATTTATTGCAATTTATTTGCCAATAAACGTAGACATTTGCCGAACAATCAGAAATGGACTTAGTAAACTAGAATGTGTTTGCATATTTTCGATCATCTGTTCCGTCACACGAAGGCACTAGACACATTAATGTAAGTTACAGTACGTTGACGTGTATAACTGAAGGAAATGACTTATGTGGACAATGAATACAGGAACGTTGAACTCTCAGTTTAGATAAGTCCTTCACAGTAAGTCACCGTAACGCGTAGCAGATTCACGACTCTATTAGTTGGCGATGTATTTTTACACATATATATATATATACATAAATGCATTTAATAGGCGCTGTCGGTTTGCTCTAGCAGGTTGTCATTACGCATCCTAATGACTGATCATATTGACTCAACAAACTTTTTCTATCAGAAGATAAGTTGTATTCGTGACTGTCACTGTCTGTTGGTAATCACCCACGGTGATTGAAGTGGACCCAGGTGCTCACCACGTTACACCATCGTCTGTCTTTTTATGTAGACAAGAAAGTCTGATTTAGAATATACGGACGATTTTGTATTCCCGACTAAAGATTCTGTTAGGATGGAAGTTGAACTCGGCCGCCTCACCTTTGAAGTACAAAATGATGTCTCAGGACCAGGCTGATTCGAAGTCGGACTCTATTCCTGAAAGGAAAGATCTGGGTGAAGTAGACAGGTTTAAATACAGTTGCGCAGTTGTGCCACGCCTGGGGGTCGTATACTGAAAGAACTATCATTAAGTATGCATAAGATTCGACTGGCATTTACTGGTTTGGGGAAGCTATGGAGTAGGCGTTAGATTCGGTTATCGACCTAGGACCGAGGGTACACAGGAAACACAATTTATGGATCTGAACCAATGGTCATTGTAGGCAGTTATTTCCTACCTTTTGGTGTTTGAATACCGTGTAGTAAGTAGTACTGATTGAATACTATGGGTCGGAGGTTAGGCGTATCGGGCACTGTGCCTTAAATTTCAGTCATTTTGACCGAACACTGAATCCGAATAAACTAAAGTGGTTGAGTCCTGTGTAGCTCAAGTCTACAAAATGGTCTATGAGCTATTCTTCAAGACAGTTAACGGTTAGAGAATCGATCATTCTGGTTGGTCGGCGATATGGAAAAACAAAGGGTATGAAAATCCCAATCATTTGCTTGTATACTGCAAAATCCGTTTACACTATCGTGTTGGGGGCGATGGGATGCGCAGACACGATGAATGAAAACACCAACTGGTCTTCGAGATTAGGATACATGTTGGATCCAGTTAGTCGTAGCGTGTAGGACAATCAACCGAACATGATCCGTGCGAGTGATCGTTTGTTGTCAACTGTATGTTATACAGTAGTAATTCACGTGCGCAATAGAACGAAGACAATAGCATATTCATTTGAAGTTGCAAAGAGTCCGGGAACAAGAAGCCGCAATATCGAACAATAACTTGTAACTGTTAAATTTGAATCATATTCTTTCACAAATTTGGGCAAAATGTACCTTAATTTCTTTTGAGCAGAATGAACTGTGGACATCCCTCACAAAATGCGAATTATTCCGTGAGATATTGTCTGATAACATTGTGACTCACGTGGTTTTGCCAACACAGGAACCGAGTCCGTCTGAAAAAAATGAAACAAGGCAAAGAACGTGATAGAACAATCACATCCCGAATTGTAACCGAGTGACCATCGTAGAACAGAATAAAACAATACATGAATAACATTTTACATTTCGTTAGAATAAAGTATGAAACAGTAGAATTCAAAAATTCGCGTCAACAAGCTCAGGACTGGCCGCCAAAAGGTGAGTAGGCAGCACCAGCAGAAATATACGACGTATCATCGATTTATTCGCCAACCATTCACATTTTTCTGAATAATTGCTGGATTTGACCGCACCATCTTCTTCCATTTCATTGTCTTTCATCTGATTTTTACGAACGCTAACCTGCTTTCTTTGGGTGACCGAAAAAAAATGGGAAGAATTACTCGAACCTGGAAATTTGTATTTTTTGTTTTCGCCTTGTTCAGATTAACCAAATGGAATCATCATCATCCGAACAGGAAATGAATAATTCATCATGACAAAACCTCTCGACCAAATTGTAGTCGTTCCTTTTGATCTAAGAGATTTACACGGACTGACGAATGGCCAGAAAACAAAACAGAAAAACAGAAAGTTTGGACATTCTCACCACCAGGCCAGTAGTCGGATAAGGCTGGAGAAAAATCGAACTGAACTATCGTTTTCTACAAGTTATTCATCGATCACGGACAACCAACAGTCCGGTTCAGAGTAGGTCTCTAATATAAGCATAAAACTAGTTGAATCACAATACCAGTGGCGATAGCGAGAGGAGATGCCAACCAGTCAAATTTGTCAAGACGCGCCACCAAGAGACCAGGTAATCGGTCTAGATTGTGGGAAATTCAAACCAACCACTAAACACTTCATCAGTCATTGTCCACATCTAGTTGAGTTCTGAAAGGCTTGGGAGCAGCAGGCCATCATTTCATTCTTATAAGTAATCTTCAGCGGTGTATCCCCAGTGAACCGACACTGAGGTGCAAACCCAAGCAAGTGGACACACGTGAGTCGAACATTGTGACCAATTGACCATCCGGGCTAGTTCCGAGTGACTTGTTGCTCACTTACAGTGCATGTCATGTACCCCCTCATTCGCAAACTACTTTGCAAGCATGCAGACCGTAGTACGCCGAGGTATTATGTGGCTTTCGGCAGTGAAGTTTTAATGATACTAATTACTGAATCATTTTGCAAGCAATAGAGTCCGACTTGATAGATTTTTATTTCCCTACTTAGCATGGCGGCATCAAGCTAAAAGGAAGTCCCTATAAGAATGGTTTGAGGCATACTGTTAAACATCTCAATACAACCGTCAAAATCGAGATCAGACGATTACATTCACTATATGTGGACATTGTCAGTGGTAACAGCGAAACTCCACTGTGATTCTTTGAAGTTTGGCGCAATCTTGCAGTTATTTCAAATACGTTCTTCATATATGGTAAAGTGTTCCCTCCAATTGATCAGTTGTCCTGCTCGTTCTTGTGTGCGGTTTTTCGTACGAAATTTCGTGGATATTCATTCCATTGGAACAATTAAAAAAATTCAAGTTTCTCTTGTTTTCTCCATTCTGATTTGCTGCAGTGATTTCTGATACTCGTGAATAAACATTTCGGGTGTATGAATGTTTGTTTTTTGGGTTACTTGCGTGATTTCTGTGAAAATTGTCTATTTGGTCCGTTGGTTTGCGATATGCCGCTCTTTTCAATTTGTTATTGACGTTTCTCTTTACCAGTACTTCAAGAAATGGTACTTTCCCCTCTTCTTCCGATTCCACGGTGAATTGGATGTTTTTGAAGATGGTGCTGATTATTTTACGTGTCTCTTCAACGATCAAGTACCCGAAATTCTGGATCAAGCAAAGGAGATTTTGGAAGCAAACTGGATCGCGTAAGCAGTCAGATGAAGAGCAAACTTTTCAACTAGATAAAAAAGGAGGGATTCAGATCACGCGGGGTGACAGCCATGAACCTCGAGAACAACTACATAACGAAATCTTCATGCATGCGAGATGGACGGATCGGGCCACTCAAGTCGGGTGTCATTTCTTCCAGGGACAAAGGACAAACAGTAGAACAGGTGTCTTTTAACGAGGTCAAGATCAGTGGAGAGGTCCGATTGTGGCAGGTTGGCCATACGCCGACATCTTGATTGTGAGTGAGTGAGCATTGGCCCCGGGGATGATACGCTTACTGGGCTCCGATTGACGAGTTTTCTTTTCATTTTTCTTATTTCCGATCAGAACACTTGCAAAACCCTCCCCCCAACCCTTTCGTGCACTCTCGGAGTAGCCCTGACCTGTGAGTGTGTGTACCATATAGTGTGGAAACAAAAGTGATACGTCCGGTAACCGAATATTGAGAAAATACAAGTTGACGAACATGCTCGTTTTCAGTGTTTCACACTTTTTTACCTGTTCATATGAAAAGGAATCTAATTAGATGTCTCACAGCCAGAGCTAAAGGAACATGCCGTGAGGGTATTTTTCGACACCGAACTCCAAATGATGGGAAAAAGCATTCATTGAACATGGCTTCCCATGTCGATTAATTGGTAAACTACTGACGGCGGTGGAGAGAGCCAGTATACATACCTCGACCATTCAAAGGCGACAAGCTAACAGAGATAGCACGAAGAAGACTGACTTGCGCTATCAATAAGATATTTTACGCAGCCAAGCTTCGAATCCTGTTCGAATCCCACCCCGCGGGGTCATTGCGGTCAAATGAAAAAGTTCCTGGTTCCGTGGCCTCGTTTTGTATCTATTCGTCCACATGTTCCTGTGGGACAATGTACATCGGACGCGCGACCAGGCGCTTGTCTGAACTCGTCCGTGAACACCGCTCGGGATTGGAGTAATTAAGTCGCTAAATGGTGCATTTGTTTCACACCTAGCACAGACTAACCACGCCATGAATGTGACGCAAGCTTTCTGGACCCTGTATAAGGTCAGAGGTCAACAATCCAGGTTGGCAAAGTGTCGCCTGTTGAACACTGTGGAAGCTGTCGCGATCCGTCTTCACAACAATCCATTGTGCGTTCAAAAACAATTTGTGGTTACTCTTCAACTAATCTGGCCTACCCTCAGTTCCAAGGCACATCCTAGACAACAAAGCAATTTAGACGACACGTTCATCTGTTTTCGGGTTAAGCATGAAACACCACAAACGCTTCTCCTCTAACCAAATTTTTATTTGACCAATTCAATTATTTTTACAATTCCTAATACGCTGTGATATAATTGCAGGAGTACGAACCAATGACAACCAGCCTGTTCACCAATTTGTGTTTCATCAATGTGCTCATTGGGAATTTTCAATTAACTGAATAATGACTAACTATTGACAGGGAATATCAATTGCATAGCCGTTGATAAGAGGATCCCAAGCCTTGGAACCAAAGGCCAGGACAACACTCACACGTAATATTACCACTCTGTGCGACAATTGTCATGCGTTTTGTATTGTTACTACGTTCTGTCGCATTACAACTCTAATCCAGATCCTCGAGTAGTCGTTCTTGTTGACACAGCCAACACACACGTCAAAGCTAATGACACACTCACAAATGCGAAAGAACATCAACAGTTCACACACACACACACACATACATACACACACGCACACACACACTGATGATGACACCTGGACTGGGGACGAAACGCATCGATCAGTACCTCACAAGAACCTACAATCTGGCCTAAGACCAATAGGAATTAATAAGTAGTATTTAGGACTGCTTATTCTTCTTCATTACTGTCTTAAAAAAACGTGTTTCATTCAAATGCGCATTGGTACATTTTTGCATTTCGCCGGATCGTTCGTATTTTTGTGGCTCCAAATTCAACCTCATCCAAGGGTATAAAAATCCCTGTTTGAATCAAATCGACTCAACCAGACTCGACTTGAAAAGCTCTTAGAATTCTCTGTTCAATTTGAACGATGTTTTCGTGAAAAAAAAAGTCACATTATAGCAGGTCGGATCATAGAAACGCGCATAAGATCATCCTTTTGCAAGGCCAGTTCGTCATTTTTTCGCTCAGACTTTCAATGATTCGCTAGCAGCCACGAGGTACGAACTATCGATTCTTCATTCTCGCGACTGTTGCTTTTGAATGCTCCGAGCAACCGACAGCGGTGGTTTGTGTACGAATCGCGTGCATTCGATCAAGTCGACAGGTGAATCCCTGGGACCGATTGAGACGGAGCACGTTCGAGGCAACTCAACAAGGCGGAGCTTGTTACCTGAACGCCAAATGACACGTAGAAACAAACAAGCACTAGGGCAACCAATCCTAGTTACTGTACCGGTGAAATTTCAAAGACCAGATCAGAACAAGCTCGTATTTGGCCAACTAGTTGATGCCAATTTGAAAATACCACCTCTGACTCGATTTGCCTAATCTTTTGCTCGATTAATCACGTACGCTTCGGTATGTTCCGTATCCGATATCATATATAAATGCAATATAAAGTGCGCGTAATAATATATTGTCGAATCTAATGCAATCGACATTTGCGAATCAAATCGATTACGGGAAATGATTGAATGCATTTTTGCAAACTGGACAAATTCGATTAAGTCTGCGTACCCAGTTGAGCTCAAGTCCCAATTCCGAGCATTGAGACTCGACAGAATATTCAAATAAATCATAAAAATCTTTCAAGTGAATCACATCAAACTCTTAAAAAGGTGACGTGTTGGAAACAAAGTCCCAAGACTTTTGAGAGATATAGTCGAGGAGAGCATGCACCATGAAAATGGCTAGAACGAAATAAACGAAACGTGATGCTTTATTGATCGATGTGCAGTTTGTTGTCATTCTGGGGAATAAAAACGACAGCAAAACCTCCGTGAAGATTTGATCGATAAAAGTAACCGTGAGAAAACACCAAATTACACGGAAAATTTACTTACATGGTTCACCAAATGTATACTGAACTTTATTCATGCAACGTTAAAGTAGTTTAGCCTTGCACTCAGTGTGATCACTTGTTAATCACCGGTACTTGTGAACCTATCGATTATTCATGATTCGTCCGGGAAGACCGAAACGTCGGATAAAATTGCGTTTTGGTATTTATACTTCTTACGTTCGAGTGATACACGGATAGATGTTCAATTGTCCGTGTGTACCCGCAGGGACGAAGCTGTAGTGCCGAACCTCGTGACCCTCAATTGCATTCAACAAATTCCCAATTAATCTAAGCTTTGGTGACTAACTTGATGATAGCCTAGTCATACCGCCGGTAGAAGCCCTCCGTCCGGTCGCTTTTTCTTTTACTTCCCTTATTAATGGAATAACTGTGGACATCATTTCTCAGGAAGGGGGCCGCGGCCAACTGAGGGACGCCACGTGGTGAAGTTGACTGGTAGTGGGAGGATTCGAACCCGTGACCTTCACGTCTAAACGCTACGACATGGTACGCTTGGTCACCGCCGGTCGAAGGCATCGTAACGAAAACGACCATAGTTGTACGGGAAAGGTGAATTACGACTGCCCAGAGCTGTGGCTCCGTTCGACATGTTCTGAACTAACAAACTGCAAAGTCCTGGTGAAACACTGGGTGTCTGTGATTTCCGAAACTGACACTTGACCGGTGGGAACTATCAGCTATTGGCCATTTCAATCACTTCGAGACCTACTTGACTGAGGATGATGACCAGCAAACGTGTATGTGCAATCCTCGTGCAGCATAAGCTGAACCGAAGTACTTGTGGCACTGACTTGACTTTTTGCTGAAATAAGATTCCGCTTTATACTGTGTCACAATGAGTGCGATTCTGCTATACGGTTACGTGCCATGAAGCTTGTGTGCTGAAGATATTCGCTGCCTGGATGTTTTTGATTATCGTTATCTGCGTAAGATCGCTAGGATTGGATGAATTGACCTCCTGAAAAATGTGCTGCCTAGGAATCAATTTTTGGACCCCCGGGTCCAGAGAATGCTCGAGCATATCCACGTTGGTTGGGTCCTGTGTTGCCTGTGTTGAACACCCGTCTATGCACTGCACCGTTTTACGTTTCTCTCACGGGGTGCCAGCAGCCATGCAGCAGTCAGCAGATGGTGTGTCTGCGTGGAATGGGACAATGCATAGCAAACTTGGCCACAAATCCTCCACGTCTCCATGGCTGAGATCCAAAACATTCATCCAAATTTCACTAAGCCCCGCGTCTAATTCAGTTAACAACATCGTAGTGATTTTTGCATTAGCTTGATTGTTCCAGTAGGTCTCCCCGATTAGTCACCTTTGATTTCATGTTCACTCCAATCTTCTGCATGGACTCAGACCCCGCTAGGTTTATTACTCATCACATTTAGATTCACTTAACATTTGCCGTGACTGACGAAATAAACCTAATGAACAGGTTAAATTAATGATTGATTTCGTTGTCGTATTAACACGTGATCACATCACTACGAGTTTCATTAGATCCGCGGTGATTTCAAGTGAACTATTTATGGCTTCGATTCTCAATCACACTCTCGCATTATTTGCCTTATGGACACAAATAAAAGTCTGAAAATCTCGCATGGGATAATTTGGGATATATCCGAAAATGGAACGTTTGAAATGTGCAATTTGAAATCTCATGTGAATCTAAACCACTTCATTTCCGGATTATAAAATGTCTTCTTCATTGAACAATTTACAACGGAATAGGAATATTTTTGTAAGCCTACAAAAGTGTAAACAGAATCAGTTGGCCACTATCGGCATCACCGATAATTATCACCCCTGATAAATATGAATTAAGTTACCCCTAATATCACATCTCGCAATTAATATCACCTTTGTGAAACCACTAATGGAAAAAACACAGAACACGTTGATGACCTTGGTAAATTCAAAGACCTGTCATGCAACGAAGTGGAAGAACTAAAACAAACTCGGTCTTTCCGAGCTACGGATCAGATTGAAAACAAGATACTTCGTGTTGCCTGCGAACAATCGGTGCAGGCAGTTCGAACGTGAAAAACGCATGATTTGAGACGTTTGACCTCGCCCATACCACAGCCCCTTGCCCGCTCACATCAAAACTGGAAACAGTCACAGGTTTGACGGTTTCGGGTGTATTGTATGCCACAATCAAACAGGCGATGACACCACGCATATGAGGACGTCTGACAATCCAGATGGTCATTAGTTCGCTTCCTCGTTGGACTAAATGTAATTCGTAGTTATTTTTCAGGTAAATATATGGTTCCCTTAGGTTCTACTAGAGTGTTTCCTCGCCGAATTGGCTGACAAAAAGGTTCACTTTTTCTTTCATCTTGTACGTTAGATCAATTTTTGCACCAAACAACAGATGTCCCGCAATCCATTTCCTTCCTGTGAACTGAATTTGACTGCTTCTTTTTTCTATACATTTTGACTGCGAAAACAAGAACGGGCCCGTGGACATCAAATACCCTCAGGCTAATGCCAGAACAACAATGGTATTTAAGGCGAACGGGATTGAATGATATTTATTCTTTATCGTGAATGCGAGAAATTTCGTGAATTTTCCCGACCAAAATTTTAGTCCATTTGTTCAAATTTTGCCCTACCTAGAAACCGACTCGTTCTTAAAGAATTGTACAAACTGCTCCCAAGACCAGAACAAGGAGGTGTCTTCACGGCTGCATACCATGAAAGAAATATTCTCAAGAGAGGAATTTCATTTTAATTGTTTCGAAATTAGTCGTGTTCTGAACGAGATCGTTTTTCGTTAAATCTTGATCAAGACATTGAAATCGAGCGTTGTTTAGAATCCAGCCTATCGACAGTATGTTAGACAGAACAACCACGAACGGGTCTAGACGTAGATATTTCCTCTCAACTGTCAGACAGTCTTCGCTGCTAGAATTTAGAAGCGAGCTACAATACAAATGACAAGCAACCTAGATAAATTTGGCATTATTTTCTTGCTTGCCAAGTGACAGAATATGTTTTCACACCAGCAATCGTATTTGGCAAAACTTACAAAAAAGTCGGGATGCTGCTAACCCATACCTGATGGGATCACTTCGAATTTGAGGAACAGTCTCCAGAACAATAGCTTCTTATCAGCTGATAACTATTTCACTAATTTCCTAACGAAATCACATGTAGCCCAAAAATCTCTCCCAAAATTAACTCATTTTGTTAAACGCACTGAAATACAATTTTGATATGGCGGGTCGGCTAGTGTAATGCCATTTTCTTAGGAATCGGTAAGATGCGAGACCTTTGAACTTCAGTTACAAAAGCCGTGAGAGGTACACCTTCTTTATAGTGAAACAGCAATGTATGTGAGTTTTCAAGACGGGGTTCGCGGTCAGCAGAGGGCGGCCAAGTGGGGAAGTCGATCGGCGGTTAGAGGATACCAACTCGCGACCTCCTCATTCAAACGACACAACCTAATTCGCTCGATCACCGCCAGTCCGTGGACTCTCGGTATTTTGCCAGAACTAAGCAAACGTTTTTGATTCCGATGGGTAAGAACAACCACTCTTTCGCTTCATGGATAAAATGACGATGGGTGACAAACGGTCACAAAGAAACCCAAAATTTCGTTTAACGGAGTTGTGTTGTGCGATCCAAAAGTCACTTTTCTGGAACGTTTGATTAACCCAGCAGGTAATTTGGTTCCCCAAGTGATTCTTCATGCCATGTCAATGTAAGGAGAATGAAACTATGGCATAGTCTGCAAGTTAATCGCTTTTTAATCCATCTCTATTTAATTACATTTCCAGAGTCCTCAACACGTGGTGTACAACTAGGACGTCAAAGAATCTTGTTCGATAGATCACGCAGACTCGCTAGAAGAAGAAGGCGGTTTTGGTCTTACTGGGACTACGGCGGTGGCTAAATGGACAAGGTCGTGGTGTTCGGACGTGAAGGTCGCGGGTTCGAGTCCTCCCACAGCCGGTCGACTCCCGCCTGGCAGCCCTCTGCTGGCCGCGGTCCCCTTCCTGAAAATTGAGGTTCGTTGTTGTCTCATTAATAAAAATGAAGTAAAAGATAGAAGATCGAGATTTAAATTCACTCACAAATTGCGTCACCTCTCTTATGCTTGTGTCTAAAGGCAAATATTACATTGATGATCTTTCGGTTCGGGGAACGAGTTCTCTGCCTGTGACGGGCTAAAGCTATCACCGATCGGTGTTCCGTCTATTTCATACCTGTCGGTGTCTGGTCCTGCCCGGTCTTCCGTGCGAGCTTTCGGTCTGCTGATCCCATTACGCCAACATCAGACTTTCCATTTGACATCACGGAAGCGCTGTGCATCTATTTTGTCGTTGTTAGGACTCATCAGAAGTTCATAGGCCTGACAACGAAACTGGAGTCCGAACGCGGGACGAACGAATGTGTCGAAATGCCTTTAGCTATAATGCTAAGCAGGCTGATTCTTAAAAGGTTTATCGAATATCAAGACTAAATTATGTAGCTCCCGTATTCGTCAATAGATTTTTCACGCTACAGATATTTAAAGGCACCAGATGAAAGATTGCCAGAAGAGTGCGAACTTCTCTGTGGGAAGGGATAACACTAGAACAGAGCCGTACAGAGCTTTGTTACTTGATAGTTTACAGTAGTAGAAGATTTAATGTGAATTTCTAAATGATTTCTCATGCTATGACAACAACCAACTGATACTGATGATGGATTCCAGAAAGCATGAAACAGCTGCATTGTGCTTCTATGATTTCCAATGGCAAGTTTTGGATGTTGAAATTGTACGACGAATCATTTGGAAATTTCCATTCAATCTCTCAATAGACAAAACCACTAAGAATGTGGTTCTATTTGGGATATTTTACTTTGCCGTTTCCAGTGATACAAAAAAAACAACCTGTGTCAGATTTTCTCCCGTATTTATCAATGACCATTCCGTAAAAATGCCCAGATGTTCTATTCATGAATGGTTACCATCCCACGGAGGCAATCCTAAATAATTGCCGTAGATTTATTGAAATCCTATCATCATTGCCACTCGATAGTGTTCAGGAAACAGACAGGATATTAAATGAACGGTCAAATAACAAGTGCATTTTCAGTGCACGTTTTTGATGCAAATTGGTGGACGCTATCACCATCATCGTTTCGTTGACTCACCTCGACCGACTAGGATGACAAGTGTCGATAGAATGAATAATTGTCATCACGCAAAATTTCAAGAGAGAAATTATCTTTGCACTTGTTTCCTGAATCGGAAATTCGGTAGAAAAAGGATGCTGTCTTCTAGTTTGAAAGACAACATTTTCTGCATGAAGCAGCAAACCACAAAAACGAAGATAACCAAGTCGAAATTTTCATCGACTGTACGTCAGCGTTTACAGGGAGACAGTACGGCGAGGGAGCACGACGTGTGAAAAGCACTCACGGTACAGACTATTTCCTAATGAGGCTGTACAATATTAGTACAAGCATAACTTCCGTTGTAGAATATTCATCACGTCAGGTCCACATTCGACTCAATGTTAGCAGGAGCGCATGTCCAAAGAGCCAAAACTCGAACGAGATCTGGGGATGAATGATTATGAATTGAATGTCTTAATTATTAGGCCAGCTGCCTTGGCTTTCAACGATTTGTCGAATCCCAGTACAACATGATCTAACACAAACTCGATCCACAAGTTTAGTACCATCAGCAACCGTTAAGCGAAGCGACCCGGTCAAACCAATGACGGAGAAGGACAGTATATCAAATCAGCACCCAAAACCTACATCAGCCGAGATCCACGTGGATAGTATTTTGTTCCATTCAAACCTCCTACAGTGACGGTACCTCTTAACCAGCAAAGCTCGATTCCTCCAGTCGACCGTAATTAGATGTCCACATATCCTCCCGTCCATCGTTCATGTCGCATCTAGCCTACTCTTGCTTCAACAAGCCTGCTCGATCACAACGTCCGTCGTAGCGAAGTAATTACTTTTGGGCAGGTTCCCGGCTGCTGTTACTGTATCCCAATACCCTTTTGTTCATAATTCTCCATTGACCAATCGTATTCAACGTCAACTTATTGGCTGTACGTTCAACTAAGTATACGCATGTTAGTTTCTCATTGCATACACACTGAAAACACGGTAACTCAATTCCGAAAATACAAGGGAGCCGCAAGAATAGCGTTACTGTTCTCCCAGGTTCTTCAATTCCGCTCGTGTCCTAACCCTTGCCCATTGCTGATGCACTGAATGACCCCAATTAAACCCACTTGGTCTAGCTTGCCCCACTTATACCAACTTTTTCCTGGTTTTCTGTTACTCCCGCCATGATGCTCGGCATTAATCATATCGATGCGGTCACGGTCAGATCGATCGCTTCGGAAGAAGCAGACTCCTGTAACCACCTTGGAACACACTGGACACACTATACCAAACTCTTCCCTGGTTTTCTGTTTACTCTCCAAACACTCACACCGGCATTAACACCATCTCCATTCATAAGAGAGAGAGAGGGAGCCAACAGAAGAGAGCCAGCATACAGATCGGAATAGGGGCCTTTCCGGCCGAGACCACTAGCCTGCACAACGTTGCAGAGACCACACCCCGGGTCAAACGATTGGGAGTCGAACGCCTTAGACATTTATGGGCTAGCGCAGCGGGGAATTCCTCAACGGGTTCTATCCGTCACATCAGCTGACTAAGATGGGATATAGAGCACCAAGAGATCCATGACTCGGAATTTTTGCCAGGCTACCAGACGCCTTAAACGCCATGCCCCCAAAGGTTTGTAAAACCCGGTCCCCGCGGTGAGGATAGGAAAATTTCCCCTTTTGTAAGGAAGCAAAGAAAATTTCAAACACAGATCCGTAGAGAACTTTGCTACTGGAGGGTTCAAAGTAATAGAAGATTTAGTGTGAATTTTCAAAACCATATTCGAAACATTGCGAGTTTCGAAAAAAACGAAACCTTTTTCGGAGTCCGGGCTTGAATCTGGGTAAATCCTGCAAAATCCAGTCACGGATATGAACGTTATATCGGGCTATCACGCGTTTATCTCTCAAATTGGTGGTAAAGAGTATGCGTTATTGATAAGGATGACCCGGAGTTAAACGACTTCAGGGTGTCTTCGCTGTTGCCTTGGATGCAGATTTGATAGGATAAACTTGGTAAAATGGACAAACCAATACCTACTTCTCAGACATATTACTCTGATTTTGGCATTGGAAAAAGTGTCCAGCGGTCCAGTCGGAATTTAAACCACAACCCCCATGAAAGAAAACAGGGATCTAGTGAATAACAACCAATTCCATATTCGCATTGAAACAAATCTACAATAAACCGGCAGTGGAATTGTCGATTTATTTGACCTACCCGGGGTGTTAGCAATCTGGAGTGACCTTGGGGCAGGGTGGAATTTGCACTTTGGGTACTTAAAAACACGCTAATTTTCCCCCGGGGAAATTGTACTACTTACAAAATATTAGTTTTTGCGATTAGCGTGAAACCCACGTGGAAAACAACTATACAACGGCCCTAGACTGAGAGGTTTGTACCTCCGTTCTCCAAAACCCTTGGAACCGTTAAGTAGTTCACAGATATGTTCAGGCAAAAGCTTGGTACTGTCTCGTAAGCACACATGAATGAATGCACTTAGATCAAAGTTAATCAGTGTACCTGACTCGTCATTTTGCTCCAATTTATTTTCTGGTGAATAGCGTTTTCCGCTTATTTTGCCCTGTGGTCCTTTACTGGACGTGATCTTGTGATCTATCGTGATCTTCCGTATACACCTTGTCATCGTTGTTAAACCAATACTCAGTTTGTTGCTGTTATTGTTTTTTTGTATTGCTGTTCCCGTTACCCGCTTCTGCTATGTTGCATCTTGTCGTCAATCTTTTTCAGTAACTTTGACCTTCAACAATTGCTGACATATTCAACTTGTGAACTGATTGCCAGTCATAAAACAGCGATTGTTGGTAGAGGTAATGTGATAAGCGGTTTTGAGCGAGCGCTGGTAGTTTTTTCTCACAGCAAAGTTTACAAATCAACATCAAACCATGTCTTTTTGACCTGTTAACTAAGCGACTGCTAACTTCCATCTCTGCGGCTGCTCGTTGATCCAACAGTGTCAATTTGATCACACTCTTCATCCACTCCTTTGCATTAAGGGAGCTGGAGTTTTTGGGTTCCATAGGCCCAGTGACTTTATCTGAACGCTTAAAGATTGCAAGGAACATCGGGTAAAACCCTGCTGTTCAAATGCCTCGCGCTGCTTGATTTGACTTCCACCTGCTGCGATTTAAAGGCTTTAGTTCGTCGGATAGTTCTGTTCCATTGATGTTGTGAACAGATGAATCACACGGACGTTCTAAGGCCAATCGGGCTTGTGGCGTGTATCGATGGCCGTTCGCTTGAAGCATACTGGTTCCAG
>LUCM01006372.1:500595-513921 GCA_008360955.1 Fasciolopsis buskii
GTACGATTTACAGTATGGAGAAGTTAGCTTTACAATCAAAAAAAAAACTTGCCTTGGGAAAGATTACTCACGGTAGTCAAAACGTTGGCGCATTAATTCCGCCAACAACGCTGTGTTATTAACATTATATCATCCACAATTAAAAACCAATACATGGTGCTTCGATTTTTCGATATACTCCTTACATCATTTGCATTCCTTTTTAGACTTGTGTTTCACCTTCGTGCTTGTTGCTGCTTTTTCTCAGTTCAAACAAAATGTCCTTTTAGGTTATGAGCGAGTGAATTCTGCTTCGTTTTTCGTCCGACGAAATAGATTATCAGTTTGTTTTAATGAAAGCTTTCAAGTAACATCTCTGTCAATGAATGTCCCAAAGTCTTATGTGTGTCTGTTGATTGTACGCCTCTCAGTTCATGGGAATAGCTACTGATAATGTTTGTGAGTAAAGGAAGCTTCTCGCTGAAAAAATCATGCGCGTAATTTACCATATCCCCGGTAGTCAGTTGGTTACATAAAATGTTAGATGGCAAATTGCATGCTGATCAGTGACTTTTGTTACCCAGTGACTTTCACTCAGGTTGCCCCGGTATGTCTACATCATGTGTGACATCAGTACTTCTGTAAAATACTGTTAAGATTTTAAAAACGTTGACCGGACTTACCGTAGTAAGGGAGAACGTAGAGGTCACCGATTTGAACTCACCAAAATGCAACGATGTGCATTGGTTGACAGACGTATAAAATCAATAGCTTGCACGATCCAGTGACAATTGAAACAACGGGTGCTGGTCATGTAATGTTCCGTGCAGCTTGTCCGCATCATCCACAGATCGACACTGTCTTCTTTTAGACTCTTATCACGGAAACTTTATTGTTTTCGAAAACTTTCATGCCCACAGATTTACTAATTTGGATAAAATTTGATGTTTCCAGGGGCCCATGACTATGTGTGAGCAACCGGAATTCGTCCCTGTTTATCCTTGAGGAATAACGGAGGTCGAATGCATTCTCAAAGTTTGCATACCACAATTCAGACATGGCTACTATTTCCGGATAAAAAAGGTTAATTCGACGGGAGGGGGAAATTGTTGAACATTTGTTTGTTGAATGACACGATGAACACCGATCCATCATTCTACCAATCATTTAGTCCGATTAGTTTTTTTGGATTCGAATCTTGAGGACGAAATTATTCCTGAGCTCGTGCGTATTGGAAATAAGAAGAGTCCAATTTCATCCTTCGGAATACTAGCGTGTGTTTAAAATGAATAACGCATTATCGCGAGTGATACGAATCATGTAAGGAACCAACTTCAACGAGGTTTGTTTGTTGACGACCTGACTTAGTTGTGCGTTTATAACAGTATGGGGAAGCTTGATGTGTTTGGCAGCCCAACCTTGTGACAACGATTCACATTTCTGAGATGGAAAGAGTGATTCCCATGCAGTGTGATATAATGACATTCCTTGCGGTTTATATCAATCAGTCAGTCAGTCAGTCAGTCAATCAATCAGTCAGTCACTTAGTTAATCAATCAATCAATCAATCAATCAATCAACTATCTATAAAATACATCAGTTTGGAAAAAATCTTGGTACCAACGTAACAATATAGATCTGCAGACAGGAATAAACAAAGGAGTTAAAAAGCAATAAACCACAACAAACCAACTGGATGTTTTTGTGTTTGGGCCCTATAAATCGGACAGGGTTTACGATACGTCATAGAGACAGTAAATTCTCAGATATTTTCATCTGTTCCATTCATTAACTAATAGATGGATTGAATATCTCTTGGGTTTGCTGACTGATCAGTTGATTACCGGATTGTTTGGATAATTTTTTGATTAGCTAATTAGTCATTATTGTGCTAATGAAATAAGAAAGTTAAGAGGCAGGCTTAGTGAAATAAATGAACCGTATTTGATGTTTTCGCGTCGCAGTCTTGACTAAGAAGCAAAAGAAAACATTTGATTCTTTAGGCAATGAAAATATTTTTGTGATTAGACAAGCAAAAGATCATGTGCTATGGCGTTATTGTAATAGAATATCACGTGACACTAAGATTATTTCCTGTGTGTCATTTTTACTCTGCCAAATTCGCTAACCGCTAATCACTTCAAACATTTTAGAGCACAAATTTCTAAAGTCATCAGTCGCATGTGATTTGGTTTGGCATGAACGACGCCATTTAGGAGATCCACCCATCACCAGAGAACGGCACAAAGTTTTCCAAGGTGAAACGTGCCATGATGTGTTATAGGTGTGGCAGTATCAAACAAGGGTTGCTTTAATGTACACATGTCCCGCTTCGGAATCCTAGTTGTGTTATCACCCCAATCTATTGTTTCTATGATCTACTCATTTTAAGGTCAGGTGGCACTTAGTTCAAACGGATATCGAAGAAGGCATAAACTTCGTTTAATCCCATCAAAAAGTGGCAGATTCGCGACACCAAAAGCACTGTTAATCCCGACTAGAATAGATCGTTGCGAGAGACGGTAGGTTTCACGGAGCTCGATCACTCCAACTTTCCACTACAGTAAAAAAAAGTCGGTATTTTTGAATAAATTCTGAAGAACATATTTGATTTTATTATTTTATGTAACAGTCACACGAGTAAATATTGAGGTTCTCAGAAAGTCCGTCTCGGCACTAGTCAATGCCGGTAGTTTTCATACGATTGATGGATGTCAACCCGCCAACTTCAGCCTCGTTAGTACATCGGACCCAATGACACCTTGTGTGGTTTAGGGGCCACTCCAAGTCATCTTTCTTCATCCACTTGTGGTACTTTCTATTGGCTATGGAGTACGCCAATAAAAACCCGTGATTCTCTTATCGACTTTTCCATACCCATACACGTATGAATAGAAATGGGCTTGTATTGAGTTTGAACTATCACCAGTTAGGAAATAAACGGGTCCACATTTGGTTTCCATGTTCTGATTTCATCCTACCAAACGTGACGTTCTCATTCCCGGTGTAACATAGTCACCGAACTACTGGCTGAACTCGCAAACGTTCGTTGAAAAAGGCAGGAGCGTGCTTTGGCTATTTATATCCTACTTATAACTCGCACAGCTGCATACGTCTTAGCTCAATCTGGTCTGTTTAGGGAAGAATATCCCAAAATCGAATGTGCACAAATGCTATTCATGGGTCTTCCACATGTTGACAAATGTGTGTCCAGGTGAATAAAGCGTGTTCCTCGTTTTTGGCAACAACGGAAATGAAATGAACGTTGAGAAAAAGAAACACAAGTTGACGAACAGACTGGTTTCCAGTTATTCGTACTCAAGCAATTACATCACAGTATATTAGGGAAAAAACTTTTTTAAGAAGAATCGGATTAGTCAGATAAAACGAACGTGTTCGCCATCTTGTTTGTTTTCTTAATGTGCTCAGTGGAAATTTTCAACGGAGTGAAATAGATGTTGTTTTGAGTTCACGTTTTCGATAAGCGTTAGACAGGAAACATTTACGGCATCTGCCACAAGTCCGAGAAACGACAAACTACAGCCTGTACCCAAGTTGAAAACAGAGAACAACCGTTTCGTTTGACGTTAAAATTAAATAAGATGATCGACTGCATACATGCAGCAGCAGCAGTAGCAGCGGCAGCAACGGGGAAGAAAAAGCAAAGGATTTTGCCGGACAAGCTTTCGGTCTAGAAAAAAAAACTCACGCGATCGCGTATACGATGTGACGAGTGCGACCAACCACCACACAAAGCCACTGACATTTGATCAATTGCTTTCAGTAAAAGGTTTCCAAAAGGAACGAATTAGCCAAGTATTGGTTACCTGCTAGTCTGGAATAGTCCTCCCCGTTTTGCAAATTACACTTGGATTTGCAAACATCGGAGAAGCATCCTCGAAAAATGAGGGTCGAGAGTGTACGGGAGACACCAAATGTAACTCGTTACCGAGTTTCTTTATGGATCATCATGAATTGCATTGCTCTCACCATGCTACCACGTATTCGGGCTGGGATGTGCCTCGGGTTTCAGAGGTCTAGGTAACACATCAGCAAGCTGGGACTCTTTCGAGTTGAAAATCAACTCGAGCATTGCGCTGGGATGTAAGGACTCTGTTGAATGTCAGCCATCAGAGTATCGTGTTGCGACCAGTATATGACTACAGTGTAGATATTGCTTGCTTTCCAAAAGTTTGCCTTCCTGATTCAGGTCCTCGATATACCACGGTTCTAATGGCGGATGCACTTTACTGGCTCGACCATAGTGGATCAGCGGACCACTCTGGAATCCACCATGCAGCAATTACCTCAAGCAAAAGAGCAAACGGTGTACTAATTTCCCGGAAGACAATAATTAGACTAATCGTACCGCGTTTCAAAGGCTCCATTCAAAACTTGACGATGATAACCGTTTACGCTTCGACCAACGCCCGGGGGCAACTTAACAAGTGGCGGATTTTACGAAACACTGCCAAATTCAATTAACAGTCTCCTGACCCGGGGTTTCATGTTTGCTGCACGAAAGGCTGGAGAGTGCGCACCGGCCATTCAGATGAATCCACATGCTATATCATGGGGTTAGTTGAACTAGCGAACTTGTCAGACTTGAACAGGTTGGTTGTTCGCAAAGCACGTCCTGGTACGTGCTCGCTTTAATCCGCATTAGCCTTTGCGTTCCAGGAAGCTGCTTTAAAGTCGATTAAATGTTGCTGCTCCAGAAATTCCGAAAAAATACGACGCGTCGTCGATTGCAATCACGACACGGTTGAACACTGTCACTGTTACTCCTACGGACAAAGTCTCAGTGGTAAATCAATGTAAAATGCTCTAAACGGTGCAAAAAGATGCTACTTGAAAGGATCTAGGGAGGAATTCAAAAACCACAGACAGCCTAGAATACCACGGTCTACAATGTACGACCTCACTCTAAGCTAGGGCAAATAGCAACAGGTACCGAATGGGAATGGCTCGAAAAATGCCGGTCGCAGATCGACAATTTCCCTTGAACCATCTCCAGACCATATTTGATGTTATGTATTGGCATGAATACGAATAACTGAAAACGAGCTTGTTCGCCACGTTGTGTGCACTGCCTCTTGATTGCTTTGCAACTGCGACAGATTGCTGAACCAGAAAAGGGTTTACATGTGACAGAGATTACATTGACCGAGTATTTGCACAACGCCGAACACTGCTAAAAATTTCACTAGCCAACCATAACATTCCTCATTGATTTCCGTGCCACCTTTGGACTCAGTTAATCGCAAGTCCCCGTGGGAATTCGTATAGGCTGAAGGCATGCCTCCCAAACCCACAAGAATTCTATCAGCTTAGTGTTCGCTCACCAGCACAGGAGTGGGAATATGAGTTGAGGAAAGTTTAGAATTTCTTTTTCATTCTGTAGTGACAAAAGATTGTCCTATATCCCCCGACTCGGCTCGATTCCAACATCGAATGGACTATGAGCAATGGGGTGACTGGCTACCCAGACATCCAACTAAGCCCAAAAGTTTGTACCACGAATTTGGAGTTTAGTGGCTAATTGGTTAGGCTCGGTTATTCTCAATCGAACCAGTCTGTGAATTGATAAATATAGCCTTGAGATGAACATGACTAAAACAAATGCCCTTTCGATCTTTCCAGTCCCAGATGTTGAAAAAAATTCGTCAACCGCGAGCTAATCTCAAACGCGTCGTCTTCAAACGTCTAGGATCGATTTCACTGTCGAATTGGGCAAGCAAAGGACTTAGTTACTAGGGGAGACTTCCGATGCTCGCAGAAAGTTTTTGTAGTTTCGACGAGTGCTGTGGCCATACAGTGGAATCAAACTTTGAATAAGGATTAGCACTTTTTGTACAAAATTTTCTCCATGCATTCTTTTGACTGCGAAACCTGGCCATTTTGAATCAGGGATATCAGGAAGTTGGAAACCTACGACCACTGGGGCTGCAGTTAATGTTTACGACAAACTGAGAAAAACGAATCGCCAGAGGCGAAAAGAGATGATCATGTTACGGTACTGAACAAATGTTTGTCTTCTTCAAAGGTCCTCGTTTGCAATAGTCCCGACATGTGATGCGGAACGGGGACGTGAAATCCCCTCGATAAACGCAGTGCTAATCAACTTATTTGGAATGGTGCTATCAGCTTGACAACCAGCTGTAAATGTCGATTAGCGATATCCTGTCTTACAGAACCAATCGTAGTTTAGTTTCACCGTCACATTTACTATCATAAGACGGAAACTTCGGTTGAGATAAAATTCGTTAACCGGGACTCAAATATGATATACAATAAAAAAACGCTTAGTACATACGACCCATTATGCGAAGCTCGACAAACCTGTCTCTTGCCTGTCACGTTGTTTGTTATTATATGGCACTTGGCTGGAAGTTTCGCTCGTCTGGTAAATTCCCTCCTAACCAACAGAGAAGAAGCGAAATCCGTGCTGTTTTCGTCAAGTTTACATCATGCAATCAACTAGCAACTAAAACCAATGATGACTGTTTGGTTGGTTCATTGCTAGTTGGACTTAGATACACATAAAGTTCGCGCTCTATTTAAATTTAAGTTTCGCTTGCTTATGTGTTAACAAACTAATCGCTCGAAATGTATTATTCATACACCGATATAGTGGCTGCAGGCACCCATCGATTTGCTCCTAGAGTGACACACGTGACATACCGAGGAAAGTCATGTGGCTTTTCTTTCGTTCATAACCCAAGTCCATTGTTTCAAATTCTTCCGCGAAAAATTCGATTGTCGTCTTGTATGAATGCAATCGCCAATGTGCGCTTTATTCAAATGTTATACCCAAACACAGGAAACGTGAATTTTTTATTCTTCTAGAGTTCTGTACCCAATATACAACTATTAATATCACCCACCATAGTGGCAACCACGTGACTTAAAATGGACGTAAAAATGGGCTCAAATACCTAGTAGGTCGGATGGGACAACACCGTACATGCAGATATGACTAAGACGTCACATGACGTCATCACATGACGTCATCACATGACGTCATCACATGACGCACACGTGGACTGACATTATGCCATTCTGATGAGTATAACGTGATTTAACATAGTTTTCAACTAAACATGCGCCACCTGTTTCTAAAGCTTCATTTTGGAAAAACTTCCAATAAGTTTGTGCATACCGGTCCTTCGAGATAATAGCCTATGTTTCAAAACAGTTTTTTAATTCCAGGAAAATTCATACCAAATTTCATGACTTACCCAAGTGACACCTTCTTCCGGTGGACCTAAAAAGCGAAAGTTGGTGCCGCAATTTGATGAGCTGGTTGAATACTCGATAAACGTGCTTCAGAACATCCGTCCATTTCTTGCCTGATGCAAACATGAGCACATGTCTAATTTACATGGCGCGTGCTCTTCGAGATAACGAGACAGAAGGTCCCGGATTTAGGGTCGCGCTGGTATAAATTCTAAATAGGCAACCAAAATTTGCACTGAAATCTAAATTTGCTAGTAGTATTTGAGATAATGAGATAAGACGAGATTAAAAACTGACAATTCATTTGACCATAAGAATTATCATGCTCACGTCCACCGAATTGTAACCTTTCTGTCTTACGAAATCAAACCGTAATATATCCCTTGAACAATTGCAATTGGTGACTAAAATATGGATGCTAATTATGTTCTCTAGGGATAATACTACACTGACGATCTTATCTTTTGGGAAAAGCAACGCATCGTGCATCGATTTACCAAATCGTTTCTGACATCGTTCAGCCCAAAAGTCCTTAATCTCCTTGGCTGATTTCAAACGAATCGGACCGACTGAATCTCGTTCTGAACAACACTGTGCACAGAAGCGTCCGTTCACAAATGGACTGATTTATTCCTGATAAAATTGAACTCCAGCTGTCCCAATCGAGTGCTCACCACGTAGGAGTTACCGGGTTTAAGTCCTACCGTCGGAGATCACTTCAGTGACAGACATTTATGAGCATGATTGACCTTGAAAACTAACTAACTAACTCCCTTTCATGATAATCATACTTCAGATATAAGAAAGGTATGCGAATGTTAAGGCAATTCACTGGAAAATATATGACCCCAAGTAGTCATAGGTCCATAGAAAGAGCGCGGAACCCGGAAACTGTGACTTATAAATGCAAATACGACAAGACTGTATGATATTTCGGTGGATTAGTCTTCATAACCATTTCCATGTGCTATTTGCAATCTCAACGGACAAAACAAAGTACTAATTCTTTTTTCACTGAACTGCTCGATTGTTCTCTTATAAAATTTTTTATACTGAATCCCCGTATCCAGTACACGGGTCGAGGATGAAGAGAAACGCGATGACAGCACTAATTGTATCGAACGACAGGTCGAAAGATACCCAATAGTCGATGCTCCGCCTCAATATCCGACGAATCTATTCGCTAAAGGGAGAACAAACACACGTTTTGTTCAGGGCCAATGAACGAATTGAGCTATTGTGAAGCTTTCAGATGCTCTCATTTCACAAAACTCGTTACCGTAACTTTTTGATCATTACCTGAAGATGTACCTTTATCATGTTCTAATTTAGGTGAACTCGAACACATTGGACGAGGAACATGACTTGGAAAATCGTGTTCGATGATACTTTGAGTGGCCAGCGTACCGTACAATTGCAATAAAAGTGCTAACACTTGGCATCATACACACTGAGCTGTTGTGACGCTCATCGCCCTTGTTCTAATGTTGCTAAACCAGTTGGAACTGTTCGTTTCACCTACTCCAAAATCAGTTGTGATGAAAAGTCACGATCTCCGTTTCGAAACTGACAGCACATCTGCAATTAATTAAATCGTATTCGACAGATGCCTTATTTAACAAGAGTAATCATTTAATCTAATCTGCATCTAGAGTTCAAATGAATAGATATTCACTCGAGCAGTATTGATATCAGGAAGTTGGATGCTTTCTTGTGATCAACAGAGATTTCAAATTGCATAACTGGTCACGTGACTGAAATTTGAGTAAAGTCCTCCACCTCAAACTGAGTTTTACGAAGACGTGCACCCACCCACCCACATCCCCCCCACAAACACCGATACACTTATACAAACATGAATATGTGCGTATAATAGACAAGGAAAGCTGACAGCATGAAGTGTCTACAAATCAGCTGTTGACAATCAGGTTAAATTTGCGTTAGAAACGATAAAGTAGATCAGTTAGATTGCATGAAACGAATTTTTTCTCGAATCCTGAAGGTGGAATATATTCATTTGTACCTGACAAACTAGCATACTGGTGTGAATTAGGTCGTGATCTAGGAACAATTCTGTTACTAAATCATTGTTGTGAACCAATTTGGACTGATAATATGTGTACACGGAGTAATTCAAGTGGCATTTCAAATAATACGAAAAATTTGCACCAAAAGTCAATTAAATGACAACAGGAACTCGCGAAAATAGCGTAAAAATTGCGTGGTCGACCTTATGGAGCCGTGTTGAACTTTTAGAATCCGGGGGGGGGCGAAAAGCTGTACTCCTAACAAGGTACTTTATATTTCTACTCTTTATATGCAACTATTCCATTTCAAACAAACAGATCCAAACCGGATTTCTTCTCTTCTGGACATTATAAGACCAGAGATCTGGCAATTTGTAATACGTCTTGTAGGGACCTGAATCAAATGTGTCCCTGTCATTCTTCTTGGTTAATCTTCCCTATAAAACAACAGTTTGTGTTTCGAGTAGGCTAAAACTCTCATGTGGTGTCACCAGTCTACGATTCATAGATCCAATCGACGAATTTGTTCACGCATTCGAAACAGCAAAAAGCAATGTTATGACTTGAAGGATTGATGCCAATGAAATTATTGGAACTGTGTCCGGTGAAGATTGTTCCACATCTAACGCATTTCATAGGCTATCGAAAGAAGTCGGTTGCTAGCCCTATTGGATTCACTCGAACTATCCTAACGAGGAAGTTCAAGGAGGAGTCGCGATTCTGCTTTCGTTTGATTTAAATCCCAAAACTGTTTGAGTTTAAAAGTCAAATAAAGATGTTCAATCGTTGTTCGAAGAATCAAGGTAGAATTTGTAACCAAATTGTTATTACTATGATTATTATTTGTACAAGCATCTTCTGGTTACAATCATTGCATAATGATTTGTCAGCCTGCGTGTGCATGTGTGTGTGTGTGTGTGCAGCTTCCACCCCGTCATGTTTTCAAAGGATTAACCGTCATTATTTGCCACAACATTTGGTCGAAAGATTGGAAATATAAATGTACACTTTCTCTCGGGTTGCGTACACACGTCCTGCTAAACATGACGATTGACCAGGTGAATATGTCGAGGTGACAAATCACAAGTACACTTAAATGACTCACGTGAATCGCGTCTTTGTGTCTGCGTCGGGTTCAAGTCCATTTCCAGACGTAACGGATTTGCCGGTTTTAGCACAAGGTATTGGGCAAACCAGTCACCGGTTTTGCATAGGACACGACTAAAAAAGGAAAACATATTTGACAGAAAATTGTTATGATTGTCACGAGTGGAAGATTTTTGAAAGTAAACAAGGCGAAACCCCGTTATCCGGTTGGTGATAAAAACAGCATAGACAGATGAATGCAATTTGTCAAAAAGTGTCGAATAGTTTCACTGCCAAAGTCATTGATATTTATATGGTATAGCTAAACCGGATTAATATGTAGCGAATTTCTGAAAAATTTCGAGGTCCACACTTTTGTTTTATAGGATATCTGAAATATATACTTTCTGCAAGGACTGATGCGTATAAGATAACTGTAGTAAAAAAAGGATGACATATCACGAAAAAGGCTGTCACTCAGATGGCCTCAAAATGCCTCAGCCTAATCGGAGTGGGATTGAATGTCTCAGGGATATTTCCTCGGAATGCCCTCAAAATGCTCTCAAACAGCCTCCGGGGAGGAACACCGGTGCACTAACATTTCGTGGCGGAGATGCATTCAACAAAAGGAAAAAATGAAAGCGACTGCCCGGCGCTCTTCATCAAATTGTCCGGCCTTTGGTAACTGGTCTGGACAAGCTGCTCAAACCCCGAATCCAAGCAAACCACGAGTAGCTTACGAAACATATGGTTGTATACCTGCCAGAACCGATGGCGCCGGGACGCAGTAGAAGCCGTTAGCCGCATCTGATGGACCCATGGACTGAACAACTAGTCACCGGTTCCCAGGGGGTTGCGTGATCCTCAGATCACCATGCTGCCTTGTAGGTTAGACTATTTAATCGAAAACTCGGAGCAGAGCACTCGCTATTTCGGTCTGGGCAACCCGGTAGTGTCAAGCTCAGAGCGGAATCGTGGATCTCGAAGGATAGCCGGTGACGTGCAGATAAAGGACAAGGAAACTGTCGTGGCCGATAAGATGCATACATTGTTCCCCTTATTACTCCCCTACTACTTTCGTACGTTGTTACGAGTCAGATGGCGTGTGATCAGTACGTGGATATACATACACATATATTGATGCAAGTAGTATCTGCACCCGAAACCGGTTGTGTATTTCCGGGCAGACTGCTTTCACTCATCCAGATACTAATGATAATTTTTGTCGATTCTGGTGCCATTCCGTCTTAGTTTCTAAGGTTGACTGTGCCCAGCTGACGAAGAATTATCAACGGATTACAGTTGTGCTAGTTCTGTGGACTCATCAACAAACAACTTTCATGCATACTCCTGACGTTACACATACATACATATATATATATATATATATATATGCATGCATGCAGGTGGAAAATATGCATTCTTAAAAACCACCTTGGTGTCATCAATAATGAGACAAGCTTTGGGTCAGTGCGTTCAGCGTCTTTCATAGCAGCACTACAGATTGCCTCGAAAAATGTTACCCACAGCAAACTTTAATGTTTCGCTCCACAAAAAAATAATCTAGACCTAAGCTAAAGGAAAGTTGCCCGTGATCACGGCAGTACAATATTCCCAAGCGTTAAGACATCAACTCCAGCGGTATCCGAGTGGAATCCTCGACGGTTTTGACTTCCGCTGAAGCTCCAGAATAACTACTTAGGAAGGACTTCGAAAGCTCCAGTGTATTCATCACAGAAGAGATACAACAAGGTTAGATATTTTAAACAACAAATTCCCCGTGCTACGTGCAACATTGTGGATATGACGCTATGTGACTGATGGGAGGATAGATTGTGAGAAAATCGAAAACCTTTTTCTTCAAAATATTGCACTCGAGTTTTTGATTGTTTTAAAATCAACTGGTTGCGAATAGATACAGCGGTAAAATTGTATATGCGTTTATATAATTGCGCAGTCGAGTTAAGAATTGATTGAAATGGGCGCAACGTAGATACCCGTCAATCAACAAATTGTATACTGACAGGGTTGTGCCAAAATCGCTTCACGTCCCCTTAATTCTGTTATATTGACAACTAAGCTTAGAGAGTATTGTGTAAATATCTGAACTCGGAAATAAGTCTTTTTTGGGAGGTAACTAATCGATCGACCCAAAACATATTTCCTATCTAGCTACATGCTTCGCTAGGAAACCAGATGAATTTTCATTTCACGTGTTGAACGTTTTTTGCGCAACATCTTATTCTAAACGTAGAACTGAAACATGGGGATCGCCTCTAGTGATGTTACTAACAATAGTAACAATCATAGCTGGGAACGGATGAATGGACCGCGTGATCAATGCAAAGGTTCGAAATCTAGTACCGGGTTCTCCGTTCTGAGGATATTCTTTCTATCAGAGCATACTAAGCTTAGTAGACTATGTTGGTTGGGTCACGTACTTTATATATTGACGAACACTCGTCTATCATATCGTGTCCTATTTCACGTTTCTCCCACGGAATGGAAGAAGCCACGTGTAGGTCACCGGATGGCATGAGAGCGTGAGACGAGCAAACACAGCGAATATTTGTAAAGTAGATACTTCACGTCGTTGTGGTTGGGTTTCGAGAACATCGTCAGTCAGCTGGCCGGAGAGCTTGGATGATATTAGTATCAAAACGCGAACAGTGGCGGTCGTGTTATCAATTTTGACGAATCAGAATAGGTGAAGAAAACGGTGTTCGAACAGTCGGACTTTATTCGGTATATTGGGTACTGCAGCATTTTCCGTAAATCCGTTCCCAGCTCTGCTCTCAAGGTACTTGTTTGAACGCGAACCGTTTACGAGAACTTTAATGTTCATTAACCGTGGTTAGGGAAATATCCAGAGAAGATAACGAAGCAAACGAAACGCAACGAAAGATTTTCCGCGAGCTTTGAATCGTCCCATGTAGATCCCCGAGGTATGGTTTATCTAAGGAATTCAGTATAGCGAATGACATGTTTTAACGTT
>LUCM01006373.1:8078-53465 GCA_008360955.1 Fasciolopsis buskii
TCCTTTGTCCCCAAGACATGTGTCTGTGTTTGTTCACCATTCGGCTACCGCCCGTCGTGTACCAAGTCTTAACCTTTCCAATTGCGAATTTTTACTCATGTGGTTGAAAATTCGATTTCCTCCCTCCAGTCACTACATCTATGTTGTTTATCGTGCCTCCAGTAGTGTTGATTCTTCTATTTTCGATTTATTATCTTCGGGCACTGAATGTCTGTGTTGCTACGGGCCCCAGAAGCCATATGACTATCTTAGTAGACTTCAGTTTCCACAATCACGAGTGGCTGGTACACTCTTCTGACACTTCGATCATGGAGCACGAATTCGAACGATTCGCTGCGGTCAACAATCAACCTCAAATCATTGACCTCCTCACATGTATGCCCTATCCATCTGGCAATCATGCTCATACTCTTGCTCTTGTCCTCACTTCCATCTTCTTGCCCTGCTCAAATTTTTCCATTCTCTCTTGGCTTATCGGACTACTGTCACTACATGCTCCATCAACTTCGCCCGCCGCAACCATCTACACTGTTCAAGACATATTTTGTCACTACCGTCAGCCGACTGTGACGGCTTCCGCGAATTCTTGGCTTTCTTCCCCTGGAATGACCGTTGTTTTATTTCAAACGTTTGCACACCCGTTTCCAACTTTGCCGACACTGTTCTTCAAGGCATGAATATTTTTGTTTCGGTTTTCCAAACCAGGCAAGCCCGAATTGATGCAGAATGCCAGTGGGTTTCTCTTTACGTGGATCGCAATGCGCTCGAAAAAGTCTTGAACTTGGCGGAACGAAGATTCTTGGGTATAAAACTACACCACGTTAGACTGTCGCCGAAGGTAATGAAGTGTACCATCCAATGCTTGAAAGATGGCTTGCGAGTTCGAGTGGAGAATAAACCGTCTGATGAGGTTCAACTAAATAGCAAATTACCTCAAGGAACTTTCCTATGACCTATGCTATCCCTAGTTCACAGTGAGGGCCTGGGAATTGAATTGACAATTCCATGTCTCGAGCTTGTGGACGATGTTAAGATTGTGGAACCATCAAGAGCAGAATCTGCAGCACGATCCGGGTGAATTCTACAAATGGCTTACGTTGTGGGATATGCTTCTCAGTCTGGGGAAAAGCCAACACAAGGGAGGGCAATAGTGGCTCATCTACTGTCTGGGCGTTGTATACAACCGAACAGCACTGGGGCAGACCAGGGTTGCGAGACCTATGGATGATTAGCGGTGCGGACTTTCAACCCAGTCTGCCGTTTCAGAGAGCACCACAGGTAACAAGCAGAGCACTGCATCAATTTAAAAGGCCAGGGAGCTAAAGAGAACCAAATTTTACATGCATTGCACTGTTCTTTCGTCAGACTATATCTAGACCACTGTGCAAATGCGTTGACAAAGTACATAATGAAGTGTGTTGAGAGAGCAACAACCATAGCGCCAATCCAAGCGTTGGCTCGCAGCATATAGAGAGCTATCATATCACCAGCGACCATGACAGCTGGGAACAAGAAGAATAGAATTCATGGGGGTCTTAAAAATATTAAAAGAGCTAAGCAAAGCTCGTTGCCAAAGAAGTCTGTCCTAGCTGAGATATAAGTCGACACGATACAAGTCATAAACGAGTGAGGTGGACTCCCAAGGCTAAAGGAATACGGCTTAGGCACAAACGTTCCTGTCTGTCCAACTTAATAAGCTTCCTGTATGAAGTGACAGGTAGGATTGACAGGGGGCGAAAGAGTAGAAGTCTGCTATCTGGACTTTCAGAAAGCCTTTGATTCCCTAAAACACAAGCTTCTTGACCGGAAAGTGGAGGCTTCCGGGTATAATTTAAGGTGAACAGCTGGAGAGCACGAAGTCTGAGGAGTAGATCTTTCAGTGTGAGTCGATGGGTTTCTATCAGACAGGATTGCCATACAAGGCGGTGTCTCAGGGGTCTGTCTTAGGGCTAATGTGTCAGCGACATAGCCAGTGAGTTGGAAAATCCGTGTCTTCTGTTTGCTAACGACATCAAACCATCAGAGATAGCAAAAAGTGAGGCTATCTAAAGGGATTTGGATAAAGTTTACCAGTGGTCGATAAGATGAGACCTTCTAATGAACTTCAAGAAATTCCAGCGGCTCGTGGAAGAAGCAAATTCCCCTCGCCACTTGGTTTCACCTGGGCATCATGCCTCAATGGAACACACCCAGCAAGCAAGAGACCTCGGGGTAGTCATGAGTACAGACGCCAAACCCAGTCTGCAATGCTAGAAGACGGTCAAGAAGGCATGGAGTATCTTAAGCCAACTACAGAGCACCGTAGGATCTAGGAGACCTAACGTTCTTTTACCGCTGTTCAAGGCATTTGTCAGATCGCACTTGGAATACTGTGTCCAGGCATGGAGACTGTATTTGGTAAGGGATAGGAAAATGCTGGAACAGGTTCAACGTGTTTTTACACGCCGGTTTGGGCATTTGAGGCACATTGGATATTAGCAGAGGCTGAGGGCGCTTGGCTTGTAAACCCTGGAAAGACGTAACGAAGGAGGTGACTTAATACAGACTTTTAAGATCATTAAGGGTCTGGTTGAGATACGGAGTTATCGAGGAGCCTTATTCCAAATAAGAGGGGACGACACACCTAGAGGTAACGGGAAAACGATTGTGCAACAACACGTAACCACCTGTTCGAGAAGCAGCTTGTTTGTCATACGAGTGGCGAATTGCTGGAACAAGCTACCGAAGAAAATAGTCCAGGTGGGATCAGAGCAGGAATTCAAGGGGAGGCTAAACAATGCATGGCTAGCTTTGTTTGGAGGACGATGTGTGAATAGCAGAGCTGAAATGGTCGAGAGGAAAGCATTTCATCAATTTTTTCCTTCCCTCTGTAGGAACTGAAGAGGTTTTTCATCCTTCTGTTGTCGGAGCATCGTTTGATCTAAGGGGCTCAGTGCAAGAACCTGGACGATCAGGCATCTTGCCATATAGTCCTGCAATCTAACTGCAACTGGAAATGGGAAAAGAATCGTGAGCACAACCTGGGTAGATGATTTCAGAAACGAATCAGGCAAGATATGGAGCATGACGGAAGAGATAACAAGGTTAGACTAACTGATCAACCGACAATTAATTTAACTACTTTTGTAGTCATTGCAAGTACATTTAATTAGAATTTCGAAGATCACGATAAAGTCTAAATGTAACTGGATATTCTTCGGTATCATAATTTGAAAACTTTTTTAGACTTCAAAGTGTTGGAGCGAAGAAAATCAACGAGCTATAGAATCAGGTACTTCACCATCAAGTTCTGGAGCCGAACCGAACAGAACAAATAAGATGCTTGCGGAATGGCCCTTTCAAGGATAAAACGTCCTTCGTTATGAGACCCAATGAGATACGAAAAAACAAGTCTAGGGCAGCACACAATTCGGTCTCCAGAAGAAAACATGACAATCGGTTTGAAACGGGCTCGGATAAGAAAAAAAAGTGCAAGAAAACCGAAGAATGACTTATCGTATAAGTTAAAAATTACCTTCAACTGAGGAGTTCCATGATGGGATATTCGTAACAGACCAAAATCCTCCAAAACTACGTGAATTCTTTGCAGCTATAGAGCGTGCTGCATTGGCGTACGCCATTGAGTTGCCCTAAAAGCAGAATACTTGTCTGAAATAGTTGCCAATGTGCGTCAAAAGCAACACGTAAATAATATTCCGAAAGATTAGACGAAAAGCCACTACGAATAGGTGTGAATAGTTAGAAAAACCTCCAAAATCCCGGTAATAGCTTTCCATCTTGGGTGACGTAAAACATACAGCGATCAAGGTCATGTGTAATTTCGGTTCAGGTTAGATTACAGGCCTATATGGCAAGATGCCTGATCGTCCAGGTTCTTGCACTGAGCCCCTTAGATCAAACGATGCTCCGACAACAGAAGGATGAAAAACCTCTTCAGTTCCTACAGAGGGAAGGAAAAAATTGATGAAATGCTTTCCTCTCGACCATTTCAGCTCTGCTATTCACACATCGTCCTCCAAACAAAGCTAGCCATGCATTGTTTAGCCTCCCCTTGAATTCCTGCTCTGATCCCACCTGGACTATTTTCTTCGGTAGCTTGTTCCAGCAATTCGCCACTCGTATGACAAACAAGCTGCTTCTCGAACAGGTGGTTACGTGTTGTTGCACAATCGTTTTCCCGTTACCTCTAGGTGTGTCGTCCCCTCTTATTTGGAATAAGGCTCCTCGATAACTCCGTATCTCAACCAGACCCTTAATGATCTTAAAAGTCTGTATTAAGTCACCTCCTTCGTTACGTCTTTCCAGGGTTTACAAGCCAAGCGCCCTCAGCCTCTGCTAATATCCAATGTGCCTCAAATGCCCAAACCGGCGTGTAAAAACACGTTGAACCTGTTCCAGCATTTTCCTATCCCTTACCAAATACAGTCTCCATGCCTGGACACAGTATTCCAAGTGCGATCTGACAAATGCCTTGAACAGCGGTAAAAGAACGTTAGGTCTCCTAGATCCTACGGTGCTCTGTAGTTGGCTTAAGATACTCCATGCCTTCTTGACCGTCTTCTAGCATTGCAGACTGGGTTTGGCGTCTGTACTCATGACTACCCCGAGGTCTCTTGCTTGCTGGGTGTGTTCCATTGAGGCATGATGCCCAGGTGAAACCAAGTGGCGAGGGGAATTTGCTTCTTCCACGAGCCGCTGGAATTTCTTGAAGTTCATTAGAAGGTCTCATCTTATCGACCACTGGTAAACTTTATCCAAATCCCTTTAGATAGCCTCACTTTTTGCTATCTCTGATGGTTTGATGTCGTTAGCAAACAGAAGACACGGATTTTCCAACTCACTGGCTATGTCGCTGACACATTAGCCCTAAGACAGACCCCTGAGACACCGCCTTGTATGGCAATCCTGTCTGATAGAAACCCATCGACTCACACTGAAAGATCTACTCCTCAGACTTCGTGCTCTCCAGCTGTTCACCTTAAATTATACCCGGAAGCCTCCACTTTCCGGTCAAGAAGCTTGTGTTTTAGGGAATCAAAGGCTTTCTGAAAGTCCAGATAGCAGACTTCTACTCTTTCGCCCCCTGTCAATCCTACCTGTCACTTCATACAGGAAGCTTATTAAGTTGGACAGACAAGATCCTCTTGGCGAAATCCGTGCTGTTCTTCATCCTTTGCTTATTCTCCGTTTGGTGCTTATGCAACCCGTCTCGTTTGTCTCGTGCCTGAATTTTCTACGTAATATATTTCTGACCCCCCCCCCTTTTAACTCTTACGATTTTCTCTATTCTTGCTCTTATGCATCCTTGTGTTGTTCGGCGTCAAGCAATCCGCCAGGAGTTTTTCTTCTTCGAGCGACACGTTAAAGAGCTCGGTGCAGGTTTTCCCCGGGATCTCCGGCAGCGGCTTTACTGTCGCTGTGTGGATCCCATCTGGCCCCGCTGCTTTCGATGCGTCCAATTTTTAGGTTGTCCCGCACGTCTTCCTCCTTGATTGCTCCATCCGGCATCTCCACCTTGAGGGTGAAATATTCTAGTGCTAATCCCTGCGTTCCTTTATCCCGCCTGTATACTGCCCGGAAAAACTTCAACAGACAGTCGGCTTTCACCCGACTGAAGGCTGACCCACCCCCCTGGTGGTTCTTTACTCCACATACGATCTTTTGCCAAGCAGCCTGAGACTGCACGTATTTGCACTAGGCTACGAGGTTTCCTCTAGCGGCCCCAGCGATCCGCCCCTCGTAGGCGGTTCGGCAATGTCGTTGGATGCGGGATATTATCGTTCTCTCCACTATATACCTCAGGTATCTATAGGTGAGAAGGCTGGTGGTCAATTGGGGGAGTGCATAACCGTAGGCATTAAATGAAACAAAATACCTTTCAGTTGGAAAATGATGAACCTAGGATAAACCATGCCACGCCAATGACCTCCCCGGGTGCTTAATCTCTGATGAACCATTATGACTGGCCAAATTACTGATATTAACACCACCTAAATACAGAGCAATCCCCGAACCTCCAGACCCTCTGACCCCTACCGCCAGGAAACACCATAATCTCCCATTTTAAAGAAGGACAGCACAGGTCATTTCCGGCAAGTATATTTGAGGATTGATTTTAAACCCCACACGTACCGGTTTCCTTTCCGCCACAAATCACAATGCGCTCCCAGCCACATAAGTCCGGTGACCGTTTTTGTAAGTTCCATTGTCTCTCTGTCTGCAATTCTTTATATATTTTTGTCCCGTAAATTGTTTGATGTAACCTTGAAGGGTTCCCGCTGTTTCATCTCAAGCATTGTTTTGACTATTGAATAGTGTTAATCACCATTCTCTGTCCACCTCAGAGCCAGCCCCAGAAATTTTCGGCGATGGATTATCTAGCTCTGATTTGAATCTCAAAAACTCGTGATTAGCCCAACGCATTGCAGGTTATGTTCATGAAAGCACAGACACTGCATCTTCACAACTAAATTTTGTTTTACGATTACCAATTCGCACTGTGTGTAAATTTGATCCTCCGTTGCTCATGCCTCTTGAACTTCAAGAAATATACCCATTATTATTATAATATCCAGTTTGATTTCGACTCTTCTCCATCCCGTTATTACATCCATATTGATCTTTATCTCTATCATATTACCCTTCTGATTTTAATGAACCCGGTAACTTGACAACATTCACTATGGCTTCTCAAATGAATTTTACGCTGGTGATAGGCACCTTTGATGCGTTTAAAAATGGATTGACCAGCAGTGCGCAACTGACAATGAGCCTCAGAACGTCTGGGCGAAGAATTATATAGCTTTGACTTAAAAGCTCGAAAACTTGTGTTTAGCTCAGCACATCGCAGGTTATGTTCATGACAGTGCAAACGTTGCCTCTTTACGTCTGCTTGTTTTGTTTTCCGTGAGTTCACTGCGCCAGGTTAGTGCATATTTGATATTGCCTTGCGCATGCTTGTCGGGAAGTATACTCATTATTATTATTATTGCACCCAAATGATGTTAAACCAGTGTCGTCAGAATTAAGGTTGCCTTCCCGCGTTGAACATGACGACCATCTCTCAAATTTTTTCACGTTCGGGGTGCAGACATCCATATGATTTTATACAATTTATTTAATCTTCCCTTAAAGTGTGACATTTTCCTTCAAAACTGGATAACTTCTGTCTTTGTCCCGATTCATAAAAACGGTTCAAAGCAGAATCGATCTAACTGCAGACTTATTAGTCACATCCCAGTTTTCTCTCGCATTATAGAAGAATAGTAAAAGTAATCTAACAACTTGATTATTAGATGATGATCTCAATAACGCCGGCCTACATGGCTTCCTTCAAAGTAACTCATGTTCAGTGTGCACGAGTAATGTCCTAAACATAGTGATGTAGGCTGCCAAAGACGGAAATTCGGTGATTGTGATTTTCTTAAATATGG
The DNA here is from genome assembly GCA_008360955.1 of Fasciolopsis buskii. Taxonomy (NCBI): domain Eukaryota; kingdom Metazoa; phylum Platyhelminthes; class Trematoda; order Plagiorchiida; family Fasciolidae; genus Fasciolopsis; species Fasciolopsis buskii. Next base: position 15,512 of record LUCM01006373.1, read on the forward strand.
CAAAGGCTTTTGATTGCGTATCCCATTGCATGTTCCTTATGAAAGTCAAGAGCTGTGGTATAATAACCCCCTTCTGGCATGGCTTTTCTCTTATTTGACCTTTAGAAGGCAGATAGTGCATATAAATTGAATCCTATCCAAGCCTCATTCGACTTCTACTGGGGTTATTCAGGGAAGCAAACTGATTTTGCTGTACATTTTTCACATCATTAGGCCGATTGCTTTTTGTAGACGATATAAAATTGTATGCATGTTTCCCCTCCTGGCCCCAACAATATCCTAGATAAAGTACAAAAAGGAAAGTAAATCTCCCTACTCATGTCAAACAGAGCTCCGACAACAGCGCGTGCTACTTCGTTACGTTGGATGCATCTCACCGTTCCTTTGTTTGAAAAAAACGGTACCCATCGCACAATAGTCCGACTTCATATCCATAAACCTTATCGTTCTAACCTCGTGCATGGCAGCCCACCCACAACTTCACCCCACCCACCAACCTTACAAATTCCAACACCGTCGCCAAAACAATGTGGAATCCATAACCTGCAACCGTCCTTTAAAATAAAAATACATTCACTAACATCCTCGACCTTACGTTCCATTAACTCTCCTCTCCATGCAAATGACTCTGGCCCGTAGAAATCACCATATTTCTGAAGAACCCAAAGGGCACCCTCCAGACGAAACAAGGCAAACGTCTTGGATTCTTTCTTTATCATGCCTCATCGATATATATCCATCTTGGCCAATTCAGACTTCAAACTATCGCCACGAATATAGCGTCCTATGTAGTATCTTTTCTCTCCATAATGACAGTTTACATAAACCATACCCACTGGCTCCTGACCATTTCCTGTTTCGAAAGGCACGGCTCCCAAGAGCGACATATAATCCTTTATTACCAAGTGGAATTTAGTCAATACCTAGTGCATCAATCTTTGTGGTTCGATCATTATTTATATCAGCTGCAGTGACTCCCTGTCCGTACTATTAAATACCGGCTCATTCTCCTTACTCACAGTGTAGACGATCCTACCCAATACCGGTTCATTCTCTCTGCCCATAGCACAGACAATACACACGCTAGATTAGCCAGCCCACCTATTTAAATATATATATTTGTCTGTAAAATAGAAAACCCAGATTCCTCAGTCGCCGTCCATGTATTTTGAATTGCACTATGCGCCCCAATAACTTTCTCCTCTGAGTTGCTCGTAAGATTGATCGCTTCTTAATCTGCAGCTGGCAGTCAGGCCATGCCACTGTCCGCTTTTTTCTATCTTTCTCAGGCCGTATAATTCTGTTTGGATGGAAAAACTTACCCATGCTCTGGCGATTATGTGATCTCGGAAAGACGTTGTCTCCCTAAGACGATTATATTTGAATTCCTTGCTCCACACCAAGAAGGCATCGGCGTTACCACAATACTGAGGGGCGCGGTAATATCTACCGCTTTGGCCGGCGCACATCGAGCGGGCAGCTCGGCTGCAGCAGTGTGCGGATGCAGCAAGATTGGCGGATTACACCTCCTGCGTTCACCATCAAACGGTGTTTTTCAGAGGTGGTGGCCAGCACTCAGCCAGCCCCACCCAATATCACTGTCGCGGTAAATGGCACTGTAGCTCAGAAGTTCACGTGCACTACTTTGCACTGGCTTCCTCTTGCTTCTTCCAAAAATTCTTCTGCCCAAACTATGCAAAACGGACTTACGAACGACAGTATTTTTATCGGCATCTGATATAAACTGACGTTCACAGTGCACCTTGGTATGTGAAAACAGCACTTTTCTTCAATCTCTATTCTGGTCCGCGAAATTTAACAATAGACCGACGCTCTTTGCAACGGTTTTCCACACGAGTCCATCAGACGTTGCCTCTTTAAATCCCGGTTTTTCTTCTTTTTGTCCAACCCTACCTCATCTCTGGACCAAAGTGAAATTCATGAACTCAAGATTGCTGGAAACAAACCCCACGTATAAGTGTTATCATTGCAAAATTCCCATCCCGTTTCGTCGCCTTTCTTGCTCAATGGGTTGTGCTTTCAGATATTTTGCGTTTTATGCTGCCTTTTTGATATCCAGTCTGGTTTCCACTCATCTCCATTCCGTTATCACATCCATATTGATCCTCATCTCCACCATATAGCTATCTTGATTTTCTAGGATCCCGGCCAACCGGCGAAGACAGCCTTCGCCCTCCAGTCATATTTTGCGCCTGCGATACGCACTTTTGATGCATTCAAACACAGTATTACTCGCAATGCAGGACTGGTAATTAGTCACAGGAAAATCTTTATAAAGAACTATCCAGGTTTGATTTAAAATTCGGGACCTCGTGCTCAGCAAATGAAATTGCCTGTTTTAATCTTGTGAGCGAAACCACATTGCATTGTATGTTTGGCTTCTGTTTACCGTGTCTGCACAGGTTCTTCTTCCCATAATTGTGGTCTTGCCTAGTGAATGACTCTCGTATATCGAAAAATATACAATAGCTAACAAAGCTTCCAAATTGCTCGAGGATGCTCTTGTCCCATTTTACTTTTCGAATTATGTTATTCGCATTTCCTGTGCGTCATCCATGTAGAAACTTGATTTTGCCTTGCGCATGCCTTTCGAAAATCGGAAATGTACATTAGTATTATTATAATCAGTTACTGGCGGTGCATCGCGCGCATGTGATTCACAGCCAATTTTTGCTTGTTCCGATTGCCAGTAAAGGCACAAGTGAAACGGGTCGCGGATGGCAACGTCAGGCTGGATCCTAGGACAGGATTTGCCACCAGAATTCATAGGAAAACGAGAAGTAAGAAGCATGAGAACATTGGGATCAGTGACTTGTGTTTCAGCAGGACGATAGAAACTTGTTCCACACAATAGTTTCCGTGAGCATGCATAAATAATTGAGAAAGAAAAATGACAGCAGTTGTTCTAGAAATCACCATACGTACCATGTGTGTGGCTGGAACGAAGGGGGTATGTTGAAAAATAGAGGGGTGGCTGGTGAAGCATAAGTGGACAGTCCGATGCGCTACTTTCCTAGACCGACTAAAAAAGCAGCCAGATGTTTATCTACCGAACAAGGGCGATGTGGGGTTTCCCCTTTCGCAGGGTCAGATCTGGGCTGATGGCATACGTATTCATTGCAGCAGGTGGTCCATTCCTTCGCAGCCCGACTATGCTTTTGTTGCTGGGCCTAGACTGATCCCAGCGGGGACTTTTCTTATAGAGTAATGGTCGGGCCCATTTAGGTGTTTTCCATAATTCCTCGCGCTTACCTTAATTTTCCGCGTAATGCATATCTATTTTTTCGCAAATGCCGGAAGAGATCTTGCTTACCCACATCCGGAAATGCTAGATTGAACATATCGCAGTCATTTGAGATTTTGCATGTACGGATTAAAGAAAACCAAAGTTGGGATAAGTTAGCACACGGATGATGGTAACCCATATCGTACAGCACAGGCCTGTACGTATGGCTCCGTCATCGTCAGTGCCGTGTCTTTCTCTTATTGACGAGTGCTGCTTGAAACCTGTCAACTTGGGTTGGTTTCTTGCGTAAGCAAACCAGATCCTCTGTGTGACGTGGGCAGAAATTTTTCTCTAAAATAAAACTAGTCTGGATACCTAAGGGACAGGGGTCTACCTGATTCGAGGTGGCAGATCACTGAGGTAAAGAAACCTGGAATGTTTTTTCATGAAATTTCTGAGAAGGGAGAAAAGCCGTTCCTGTAATACCCAGCATAATGACAGGATCCTTTATGTTGGCAGAGTAAATAATCAGAAAATAAAACTATGGTTAAGGACCCAGGGGTGAGAAGACCGATATAAAGAGGGTTAATCGCGGTTATAGCTGCCACAGAATCCATCTACCCTCTGCTATCACGGACCATAATATTATGTAGCGTTGTAGGCTGGGATCCAGGTTTATGGGGACTTTACTTTATTAACTGCCAAAATCTCAAACCAACTACCTACGCCAGTATCTGAGAGATGCTGGCCGTATATACGAATATGGGTTTGAACAGTCAGCAGTTTGCGGACTTCGATTTTGAAGGCGATGTTAGACGACGATAGGAGTGCAGTTGTTGAGGCAGAGTTTCACAAAAAACAATATTTCACAATAAAATAGTTCACGCTAATACTTGTTCCTGCCATGCCAGTTTTGACGACGAGCTTTGTGTTTCGAAGGGAGTAAGGAGTCTGATTTCTGAAATGAGCGGCTGAAATGCAACTGCTACCATGGCTGAGACTATTGCAGTATATTAAGTTTGCTTTCGCACGCCGAGGCCACAGAGGTTCAAGATTCAGCATTAAATGTCGTTTCTTGTAACTTGGATTTGACGGAATGCCTACTAGCCGCTTCGTAAATACACGCTGAACGCTTCCGTTTGCGCGTCTGTCGCACTGTCTCATGCTGGAGCAGCTTAGAGAACAATAATCTAGAATGGATCGGACGTGTGTTTTGAAAGGCTTAATTTATCCTCGTTTAGCTTAAGAGCCCTATGTAGCAATCCAACTATTTTGTTTGCTTTCGCAAATTGAATAAGTGCATACTCCGAAAAGTTGAAGCTTCAAGAGTAGTTTAAACCCAAGTCACGATCCTTGTTGCTTATGGGGATGATTTGACTACCTATTATAAGGCCCACTGTGGATAAGGTGCACTTGTAGCACAGGACGCAGCTTTTTTCGGCTGAAAAATTCATCGTCCATTTGTCCGCCCAAACGTTGAAGGATATTAGGCCTTGAATTAATTGGGCGACAATAGAGCCTAGAGCTTCAGGCTGGAAAGTGTAGGCGATCTTGATGTCGTCGGCAAATAAGAAGGGAACACCAACCCGCAAAACGTTGAAGACATCATTTACGTACAAAAGAAACAGCAAGAGGCCTAGTAAGCTGCTTGAATTACACCACTAGTTTTTGCTCTGTGGTGGGAGGTGAAACCCTTTAATTTCACTACTTGATTTCTGGATGGAAGATATGACGTAAGCCTTGATATTATACGGTCGGTGATAACATAGGATTTCATCCTTTTTATCAGCCTGTGGTGGGACAATTTGTCGAAAGCTTTTGTCATATTCAGATAAACTACTATCACGGAATTTCTGGCGTTGGCAGCCTTTGTAATTGTATCTAGGCAATCAGTCATACACGTAGCGCAAGTTTTCTTTTGGAGAAAACCATGTCGACTGGCGTTGACAAGTTTGTGGTCAGTAAGGTACGCGGTGAGTTGCATTTTAGTCAAGCGCTCCATGATTGGCTGGGTCTAGTCGTGTGCTTTTCATATGTGTGGGATTTATAACAGACGTTTCCAGATGGGAGCGAAAGGTGCCACATTGGACGGAGAGGCAGAATATGTTTGTCAACAATATTTAAATGCTTACTCCACCTAGTGTAATGATGGCTGCCTTTAACAAGTCAGCTCCGGTGTGATAGCTAACCTTTAATTTTTCCACTAACAGCTATCCCCTTCGGTGAGAAAGAAACCGTTGAGTGTTTCCGAGGTCAGACATAGTAGATACTGGGGTGGAAGATTACATTCGATCGTTAGGGATGAGGCAAAGAATCTGCCAAGTGCCTCAACGATTTCTTGGGGTTTTTCGAAATAAGCGTTATTGGAGGTGAAGTGGTGAATAGAAGTAGCCGAGGACATGGCGTGGTTTGGCCTTAATTTAACTAGTTATGCTAGAGCTGCTTGTGAGTTTGGCATGTTTAAAGCATTCAGTTCTTGCATTTTACTGCGGGAGCCTATTATCGTTTCAGATCCTTTTGATAGGCGATTTAGTTGCAGAAACAAAGAAACGTCTCTGGTCCCAAGAAAGATTTTCTGAAGTTTGGCGATCTTGCAGCTTAACCGGTCATAGCTCTTCTTTTTGGGCGGCGATTGAGTCTGTGCCGGCTTGATACTGTCTAGGCATTTGTGCAGGATTGAATAAAGACTGTCAGTTGCCATTTGCACCTCACTTGCTATGAAGTAGTCCCAATTACTACTGCGCAGCAGAGTTCAAAGTCCACCCAAGGTGCTCTAAAATAGGGCCTGGCGGTTGGAAATGGCATGCTACTATGGAGGGGCAGCATGAATGTGCAGCTGACAGGCAGATGGTCGCATCCAGGGAAACTACTTCCAGTGGATGTGCGGATGTGCGTTAGTCCAGCCGTAATGATAAGATCTAGGATATTTCTATTTCTAGTCGGGTCAGTTACGTGTTGTATCGATCCACCTTGCCCAATGCTAGTGACAAAGGGGAGCGGGGAGTTTGGAGCGATGAAAGTTGGCCAGCAAATGCCTGGAGTATTGAAGTCTCCCGCCACGATTTCAGGACCTGAAAAGGTGGGGGAGTAGTTAATTGCCCCATTTAAGAGCAGTAAATCAGTCTGACTGAGGCCTGGCGGGCGGTGCATGCAGTCCATTATGAGGTTTTCTCTATCAATGTCTGCCTAAGCCACAAGACATCCGGAACGCAGTTTTGATGAGGGTCTTTGCATGATGAGGCTGGTATTGAATTTTGGACACACACAAGGCAGCCGCCCCCACGCTGAGTTGGCCAACAATTTTGAATGAATGATTCCCTAGGATGGCAATTGCGTCGTCCGGAGTGTCGTCATTCAGCCAAGTCTCGATGATTAGTGAGAAGGTTTAATTTGCGTAGGGTGCTAACAGACAAAGGGCTCGCATTTTCCTCAATAGATAACGGGTATTTAGTAGAAACAGTGACAACTGGGGAGGATCATTGTGACTTTCAGTCCATATTTTCGAATAAATTTCTTTATTTGCCACCTCCCTTATTTGGGAGGGTGTTGCATCGTTTGAATAAGGGTGTGCCGGCCCAATGAAGAACGGTGGCACATCGGTTTCTGGTAGACCAGGGTAATATAATCCATCAGTTTCACATTCAGCCATAGCGAAAGTTGTCGTTATGGGCAACAGTGGCAGTGACAATTTTTCTGAATGAATGTGATGGGTTGGGGAGTAAAATTCAGTGGAGCAGGAATGCGTACAACTTGGTCGTTTCAGTGGATGTAACAGGATGTTTTGATGTTGCCTGAGACGAACCTACTAGCAAGGGAAAGGCATTTCCCACGAAGAAACTGATTGGAATGGTGGAGATCTCTGCCACCGGGAGTGAAATAGCCTCGAGGAGGGTTGTTGAGCGTCGGAGCCAGTAGTAATGAGTAGGAATAAGGTGTGTATGGACAATGCTAGTTGAAGAATTTTCTATCAGCCATGGGTGCCTGGAAGCCCATAAGGGGTGGGGGAATGACGGCCGCAGGTTCTGGGAAAAGAAACCCGCCGGAAGAAATAATTTTTTCGTTACACTTCCCCTCAAACACCTACTAAAAGTTGATGACTGGTCCACGTAGGCAGTGAAAATGTCAGTATAGCGGTGGTCCGCAGTCATGGGGGGATCCTGCGTAAGAAGACTTGAAGTGGATGGCGGGAAGTAGGTTGGAGAAGGGCTGCCCCATTGGCAGAGTGGCAACAGAGATCCAGTGGAATAGGTGCAGTAAATGTTTCCACGGCGCATATGAGGACGTGAAGAAGGAAATTTATGGGATGCACTGTCAGTGCGACTAGCTTATCTGGGTTTGCCCAGCTTGCAGAAATCTCATACGGTGCGCCATCCTTGGGAACACTCAGATATGCCGACGGGAAAAGCTTGCCGAAGGCAAATAACAGACGGACTTCGAGCTGAGCGACACTTATCGCTAGTAAAAATAACAAATCGCGCAAAAAGCGCGAAGAGCATTTGGCACCGGCGATAAAGGAAAGCCTACTAGCTTGTGCTATGGTGACCATATTAGGTCGGAAGCAATAGAACCCTCGGAGGATGTACTCCTGGATGGCTGCAAAACGGAACTGTTATCTCAAGGGGAGCAAAGGCAAGTGAGATAAGCAAGAGTAAAGATAAGACATAATTGGGCTTTTGACGAGGGGTGAAGGCGCAGAATCGCAGGAACCAAAGAAGTGCTGAAGGTCATCCACACGATCGCAGAATACTCGGAAATAAGAGCAAGGCTGAGAGATGCAGAGCAAGTGTTGCTTCAGATGAGCCAGGCTTTACATCGCACTGGGTAGGGCTCACGATGTCATAAAGTGGAGCCCGGAACACATGATGGGGGAGAAGCAAAGCAAATTTGCCCTAAGGTGGCTAGTAGGAAGCTTGAATTGGATGGTGGAAATTCCAGAGCGAGCAGCCATAAAGGGTGTAATTCGCCATGGAAGATGGCAGGAAGTCAGTGACTCGAGCTACCGGAACACGGCCAACGCTGTTGGAGTTCGCTAATCCACGGCATAGGGAAAGGTTCTCGGCATTAGCCGGTAGAATAAGGATGGTTACCAGAGGAGTGATTGCCAGAGAGCCGGAGGATAATGCCATCAGCAAAATTAAGGCGAGGTGTGAAAAACGAAGGATGAACAGGATTCATTGCCACGCGGCTGTAAGTTCCCAACCTGAGAATCGAAAAGGTACTTGAGTGAGGTCAACTATAAACGACTGCGTGCACCATGGATGGGGGGATCCCAGCGGGTGGGCACACGCTACGCCACTAAGTCTGGAACCGACACTTGTGAGTGCATAAGTAGGAGAAACAAAAATGAGGATGCCGTGAACGCGGGGCCGGCGGTGAAGCTCTCGACTGTCAGACACTAAAACGGGCGAGGACCTAGGCATTGAGTCTCAAGCATATGACACCCGTGCGTTCAGCTGTCAAAAAGAACGGCGAGGGGAGTTATAGGGGTAACCTACGCAAATGCTACTACAACTGAGACATTTTCATTGTTACTATTAAATGCTCGCTGGATACTAAATAAAGTGCACACGCTGCGCCTGTTGGTGTATACAAGTAGATATGATTTCATTCTTATCACTGAGACATGGATGACCGACAATACCCCCGACAAAGACATTGCATCAATTGGTTACAATACTTTTAGGAAAGACAGGATAAATAAGCGTGGGGGAGGCTGTCTCATATACACAAGAGATACTCTTTCAGCTATATGGTACAATCATCCTACCTTTAATAACCTGAAAGATTCCATCTGGCCGACTGTGGCTATCGGGCCTCAGGACTTACTGATCAGTTGCATCTACCGTCCCCCTAGTACGCATCAGTCAGAGCTCTTACCACTTATTGACGCGCTTAACGCGGCCGCTGACCTTCCAGACCCTAAGCTAGTAGCGGGCGACTTTAACGCCCCAGGGATTTGTTGGTCATCTTTCTCCTCCCCAAAATACCTTTCTGTGTTTGTTTCTAGTGTATGACTGGGTAGGTGGACACAGCATGTTTCATTACCCACAAGGACCGACAGTATTCTAGATCCTATCTTCACAACTGGCGTAACATTGTTGCGCACATCCATAGATAACAAATTACTCGGATGTGACCATTCCGAAATCGTTTGCAATTTCTCAGTTTCGACGCCCGTTATCTACTCCTCAGCCTCCACTAAACCATACCACAGAGCCTCATTGAGCCGTCTTCCCTCCATAATTCGTAGTCAAAATTGTGATAGTTTCTTTCTATCGGTGTATTCCCAACTGGCTACCAACCAATTTTACGAAACTCTAAGTGTGTGTCTTGATTTAATCACTCCAAATCAGTGCGGCACGATCCCCAAACGGTTGAGCTCCCTGGACCGTCTCCAAAAAAAGTATTTTTTTAATCCAGACAAGATTCAAAAGAACTAAAGAATCTGCTCTGATGTTGCAAATGAACCGTCTGTCTAGGGAGATCAAGGCAGTTCTCGATTCTGTTCAAAATAAGAAGGAACTTCAAGCGTTGCACTCTGCCAAAAAGGCTGCAGCACTGGTAAAACTACTGAGAACTAACATCTCCCTACCTAGTACGCACATCAAGTCAGTCATATTCAGGGGCACGTGCGGAAATGACCCTCTAATGATTTAAGAGAGGTTCAGCGATTGTTTCGCCGCCTCTTTGACAACTGATGACAACACTTTTATACCGGACATACTGCTGCTTCCCCCCCAAGATTCTCTTTTCACCCAAGTGATGTCAAACCACTACGGTCGAAGGTGAGACCGTCTTTCTGAATCGGATCAGACAATCTTCCCCCAGCCTTCTTCAAATTTGGGGGTGCAGACATCCCTATACTTTTGTCCAACTTACTTAATCTCTCCTTAAATCGTGGCACTTTCCCCCACCAATGGAAAACTTCTGTCATTGTGCCAATTCACGATAACGGTTCACAGCAGGAGCCATCTAATTACAGACCCATCAATCACAACCCAATTGCCTCTCGCATAATGGAAAGGGTAATAAAAAGTGAGTTACCAACTTACTTATTAGATCATGACCTCATTAGCACCGGCCAACATGGTTTTCTTCAAAGTAAATCATGTTTTACGTACATGACTGACTTCCTAGACGTAGTGAAGAAGGCTGCCAATGACGGAAATTCGGTGATTGTGATTTTCTTAGATATGGCAAAGGCTTTTGATCGCGTATCCAATCGAAAGCTTCTCATGAAATTCAAGAGCTACGGTGTAAACTTCCTCTTCTGTCTTGGTTTTCCTCCTATTTGGCCCCTAGAACGCAAGTAGTGAATGTAAATGGAACCCTATCCAAGCCTCGTCCGATTACTAGTGGGGTTATTCATGGAAGCTTGCTAGATCCATTATTGTTTCTGCCGTACATCAACGATATTTTTCACATCGTTAGGCATGGTGTTCCTTTTCCGGTTGCAGACGATATAAAAATTGTATACACGTTTCCTCCTCGTGACATTAACACCATCATAGATAATGCAAAAATGATCTGCTATCTCTTGATTCATGGTGCGCAGCTTGGTCAATGAAATTCTTGGCCCACAAAAGCAGCATACTCGCGTACAATTGCCACCTTCCTACAGGAATCTTTGAGATAAACCAAGAAGTCATTCCTTCCCCTCACACTGTCAGAGACCTGTATTTGCATTACTCCAGCACACTGAACTTCTCAGAACACACACGGATACAAGTTTCGAAAGCTAGGAGACTAATCCGGTTGGTGCACAGAACTTTTAGAAACCAGGAAAGCAAGTTATTAATATATAAACAACACGTAAGACCTATCCTGGATTACTGTTCCATCGTGTGTTTCAATTCGCGGCAGAGTGACAGACTCGAGATTGAGAATGTTCAGCGATCATTTGCAAAACGACTTCTGGGCTACTCTTCCTCGCTAGACTACATGGAACGTTGCATAAAAATACACATCGATCCCTTATCGCTGCGTCGAGTTCACATCAACCTCTTCTTTTTTCACAGGATCATTGGTAAAAATGTGTGCATCTCTGCACCCAAGTAAGAAATAACTTTCCCTATGGCTTGTTTCGAGCTGAATTCTTGCTGTAAGTTCCCATTTCGAGGACAACGCTTAGGAAAAACTTCTTCATCATCAAATATTCCTCCCTGTGGAATAAACTACCCCTACTTATAAAGATAACCTCTCCTGCCCTCATCACTTTTAAAAACGAAATTAGGAAGGCAATAACCGTACAAAACTTGCTAAACATGCACGATCCTTAGACTCCAATAGAAAGAGCCTATGAATCTGGCCTAGGGTATTGACTGAATATAACGCTCAAAGGCTTATCTCAACCCACTCAACAAGGTCTGGCCTTTTTTTATTCCCACTAGTCTCCGCAATTACAGACCACTGTAGGTATAGAAAGAAAACCCCGTCAATGAAACAAGCCGGTGCAATTTCTCACCTGAATTTTCATCTCGTTTAGTGCGCATATAGCAAGGTATATAAAAAGACATGCTTGACATTCTCACTTACTCTCAAACTAATATTTAATGTCCCAATCTAAACCTTTTCTTCTGCATGCATTTAACAATTAGACCATTCCAAGAGAGAAATTCGGCATAACCTGATACCTTATTCTGCATAACATTCATCACGTCTCGTTATTTGGTTTGCACGTACCATAACTCTAAACTGGAACACCTCCAGACTGCCATTACTCCCTTTTTCCTTTCCAGTTATGTGCGTTTTTTTCACTCGTTTCTCACCAAGAATCTGCCGTGCAGTTTCTGGCCTCATCCTTGCACATCTCATCACACCGTGAATGCAAGCTGACCCAAGGCTTAGATCAACTAACCCAGAACGGATAAATATGATCTGCTCCACGGTGAAGTGGACATTGCTTCTAACCCTCATGAATCACCAAGGTTGCAAGTCTGCCAACAAATCCTGTGACTCTCTGAGCGGACAAGTCCTCCCGATTGCACAGATTTACTGCTGGAACTGCCCGCCCGTGTTCAACATTTCCACCACGTTGACATCCAATTGCCACGAAGACACTCACACTTAGATCCCTGTTCCAAATGCCGCTAACAGCGTCTACTGCAAAAATCAACCCAATCATCGCCGCGGCAATCGCGGCTATCAGCATACCAGTAATCCACATAGCCTAAGCCCACAAACGCAAACAAAGGAGCGAAGAAACCCGTTTCTGTTCCGCAGTGGCTTACCAACGTTAGCTATATATTATTCAAGCATATCACATCAATCCTCACTCCTCAATGCCGACGACGTTTCCATTATTCATGTCTTTGAACAATGATTAGCCGGTGTTCTTCGTCCTTCCGCATTTTCAAAAAGCTTATGACTATTTTTTTGGCTCCAGGATCAATGGTATCTATAGGCCATTAATACTCTTGCCACCAGCTCTTTTGGTCTGTTTTGACAAGTTTTTGCCTTGCGTTCAAGGTAGTTGGAGACTTTCTCTATGACATTTTCAACATTCATGTCCATTTTATTGACCCGTTAAATCCGAATACTGCAGATACCTCCACGCCCGCCACCAAGGTTCAGTTGAACTCCGCACCTGCGATACGCATCGTTGGTGCCTATAAACATTTTTCCTCTTGATATGCCAGCTTTGCTATTTTTTCTCATTTCGCACCCAAATGTTTACCTGCTTGTTCAATGTAACTTGCAACATCCCTGTAGCATTTTATCGTGCGACCAAGCAAGCCTCTCGAACTTTTCGAGAATTATACGAATATTACTATTGTTATTAAATGCTGCAAGTGGGGGTAATAAGTGGCCGAAGCTAAAATTTAGGACTCTGGATGTGAACGTGGTGGCTTTCACTGACAACTGATTGAACCCGGCCAGGGTAACAATAAATTGATGGTACAGAATTAATCATTCTTTCGAATGCATAGAACGGATGGGAGAGTAGCAAGCGGGATTGTGAACCTAGTGACTGAAGAGTATGATGCGCAGGAGGGACACAAGCTGAATGCCTCAAACAAACGTTCCGGAATTCAAAATCACAAGTGGCATATCCAGGTGCATGCCGCGGTCTGGAGTCAACTCAAGCGGAGTACTAGAAATAGTTTCTTTTTCTCAGTGTGGTTGCACGGTCCGCGGGGAAGCTTTCCATAACGGGGAAATTTGACGCCTTTGAGATTGACTAGAATTGCAAGACAGCCCGGAACGCACCTTTAGGTATCGACTTCTGCAGTTCGTGCACGAGAGTGGGATGACTAAAACACCTTACCTAAATGATTCTACGGTGATTCGGTCAAGTATTACAACCTTCGTCTTAGTGATAACGGGGACATCGAATGATACGTGGAGCCTTGAGTTGGAAGGGCCAATGCGCAGGAGCGACCACTTGTAGCAGAAAATGTATCTGACCTACCCGATAGCTTGTTTAATCGAAAGTTGAACGCCATGTGCGATCGATACTTGTATGCTGCTCATGGAAGCTTCGCTTGCAGGCTTTTGTCAAAATGTACTCAATTTGCTACCTCTTCCGAATGTCTTTTCCTTGTATTGGTCAAGCGTCAGGGTTTCCAGTTTTCCATTCTTACAGAGACGAGTAAGAGTGACGCATGAATATTCACCAATGTTAACGGCAAGCAAGAGTAATACGAGCTTCGCGTAAGAACAATCCGTTCTACAAATTGGTGAGCTCGGCGCGGTTGGCTGGTCACGTAAGCCTTCATTCCTTTCTGCTCCCGCCATTTTTTCAAGGACAAACTATGGATTTGTTTTATGTCGCTAACTTTTTTTGGCGTAGATTTTTATCACAAGTTTTGCTATCGATGGCTTCCAGCTGCTTTTATTCACGTCATTTTTCTTCTATATACGGCGCCATCCGCATGCGACAGCCTGAAAGGACTGGCAGCCCCCTATATCTATATGGCAATAACGTTTTAGGAATGAATAAATGTGGATCCCTGGTCTTACATCTACAAACTCGGTGGGAGGTGGCAGAAACTACGTGTATCATCATTGAGAGGTAACGGAGTACAACCTGTAAGCAATGACTGACTTAGTTGCACCACCCCACAGAATCAAATGAACTGCGCAACCGCTGAAGTATAGCGAACTTAACGTTTATTAGGTCGCAATAAGTTCTCTCAAGGGGCATGTGCGGGGTGTTGAACGGAGTAGTCTTATCACAGCACTTGTGCCAGTGTCCAGTGGACACCTGCATTTCTAGTGCAAGAAAAGAAGAGTCCCAATTTGGGCTTCGGACTAGAATAGGTAACCGATTCAACTCGACACTGAATTATGGGGTGCCTATTTAGCAGGGGCAATGTAAATGGGCATCTAACAGGCAGATGATCACGTCCGAAAAAACCAGTTTTAGCAGACGTTTGTACGTTTGCTAAGCCTATCGTGGATATCGAGCCGAGAATATCGCGGCGCCTTGTAGGGTCGGTCACGTGTTGGGTACAACCACTTTGATGGATACTTTCAAGGAAACTGAACGAGCAATTTGGGGCAGAAAGCCTGTACCAGCAAAAGTCAGGTGCACTGAAGTCTCCAGAGACCGCCTTGGGACTTGGTAGGCCCGAAGCAGTATTTATCTGTTCTGTTATCATCAAAAAATCATCTTGATGAGAACTAGGGTGCGGCAGACACATCAAATCAGAAGGTCTTTTTTCCAATCTTGGCTCTAACCCAAACAGAATCCTAGATGGTATCCAGCTTGGGGTCCTGATACAATGAGATTTGTATGGATTTTCTGACATAGGCAGGGAAGGACGTCCACGTAGGGTTTCAAGGCTTTCCCAGAAGGATTTACTACCGGGAATGGTTATGGCGTTTTGCGAGGTGTGGCATTCAGCCATGTCTCCGTGATTAGTATGAAACGAAAATTTGCCGAGAGAATGAGAAGATGGATAAAAGGAATGTTTTTAGCACGGAACGAGAGTTGATTAAAAGTAGCGAAAGGTTTCAGTGAGAGCCTTTTCTAGTGACCAAGGTCTTTGTTGCTGAAGCTCGGTTCCTCACTGGTTGCAAGTCTTGAGGGGAACCATCATTTATACTTACAAATATATTTTCATATTTTTTCTGCTCCTAATTTGCGGCCTCTCTTAAGCTGGAGGGTGTAGCATCATTTGAATATGTGAGCGTTGTCCCAGAGCATACTGATTAGGGGTGTACGGTAGATGGTCCGCCAGGTGAATTTGGCAAGATTTCGGGCTAATGGTTTGGCCTTTTGGTGTACGGTTATATAACCTATGGTCGCTGCATTCAGACTCAGGGAAAGATCCCTCATGGTCATGTTTTCCAAACCGCTTTGGAGTACGCAGAGTGGATAATGTGGGACTTATGCAGGGGAGGTAGGGCAAGAATGGGGTAGGTCGCGGGGCAAAAAGAGAACGAAAACGGGTTAATGTTGTGAGGCAGGGTGCTTGGTTGGGCGTAAGGAATATGCCGGCAGCCTGGGGATGCTAGTGGGTTCTGCCCATAGCACATAAGGCTGCCAGATTGGAAGTAAAGTTCACTCCGTCACATGTTGGTTGGTACCGATGGAGACAGCAGTTGAGCCAGATGTAACGGGACGAGGTCGTGTCTGATTGTATCCATGAAAGGTGGCTGGTTGGTTACAGATTGGCTAATTGGCTGTCCATGCAGAGGAAACTGGGCAGCGGTTGTGGGTTATGGGAGTGATAACCGAGCAACCTGAGGGCTCGGGTCAGCTTTCAACATCTTGACATTTCACATGTTATACGGTCGATCGGCTCATTCAGTATTGAACTACTGGTCATTGGGTCAGCTCTACATAGTTGTTTATTAGGGGGCATGAATTGTGGCCTCTTAATAGTCGTTTTCATCAGCGCTATCTACTTCGACGGCAACTTTGGCGTATGCTTGGTGTGTTGAGTGCCAGGATTGAAAGGGACACTCTGGCCAGAGTGAATCCGGGCACTCACCTAGGCAATCTTAAATAAATAGGGCATCAGTGCAAGTGAAAGAATGTTTTGCTTCTGAACGACCAGACTCCTCGACTCCAGCTAGAACTGAAAAACTTTGCATTCACTTTTGCTTCTGTCAAGGCTTCCAGAGTCTACGGGTAGGCCGACTAGGGAGGGAGTACCGGCTAGAAGTTCACTGCGAAGCCCTGGACAGCAGGCGAAAACGGGAGATCCACTTGACTCAAAGGCAAATTGGTATCCGGAATTCAGACTAATACCTGTAATAAATAGTCCCAATGTGCATGTTGAGGTGTCAGGAACGATATTTACGAGCTGAACTGTCAATACGACAGACTAAGCTGGGTTTGCCCAACTTGCGAAAAGCTCATACTAAGTGCCATCCCGGTGAACACCCGGTTATGCTAACAGCAAACCTTGCCGAAAGTAGATGACACGGGTAGTGTTGAGCTGGTTGACACTGTTAGAAATAGTTCACTAGAGGCTGCAAAAGGTAAGACAGCCAGTCGCGCGACAAGGGGGAAGAGGATCTGGCACCGGCATCGGCAGTAACAGAAGAGGCATTTATCGGAGGCTCTGCTGACCGTTTAGGTCCGTAAGTCATGGAGCCCTCGGAGGATTTACGCGTGGATAACGGTAAAGCGCGAGTACTATCTATCTCAGGTTGGATGAGGCAAGGGAGAAGAGCAAACCAGGAGTAGAACAAGAGGCGAAAAAGAAGTGGCTTACGAGGAGGGGGCGCAGGCGCATGAAATTCGGAGCCCGAGAAAGGGCAAATTTCACAGAACCGGCCGCGAGATACTCGGAAATAAGTGCAGGGCTGAAGGACGAAGTGCATGCTTTGCACCAGATGAGCCAGGGGCTAACTAGCTTGCAAAAATCCGGTGACATCGCATTGGGTGGAATTCGCAATGTCATTATCCACGGGATCCCGGAGCCATTTTGTGAAGGAGGGGAAGCCGAGGGAAATGGCGGCGAGATAGCATATAGTAAACTTACCCCGAACGGTGGGAAAACCGGAAAATATTGCTATTAAAAGGGTACTCCTCCAAGGAAGTTACCGGCAAGACAGTGATCGTGGATGACGGGACATACCGCCAAAACTGGTGGAATTCGCCAATCCACGGCATAGGGACAGGTTCTTGGCATCAGCCGATAGAATCAAGACGATCGACAGGGGTTTACCATGGTAACGGATGATGTTTCCATAAGCAGGATCAAGTGTAAAGATGCAAAGTGTGGCTCGCCATGGTTTAATACCGAGTGGTTGCAAGTCCCCAAATGGAGAATCCAAAAGTTAGGTAAAGCGGGCAAACGAATGCCACTCCGTGCAGCAGGGCTGTAGGAGAGCGTAGTGGGCGGACTCACATCGGGCCACTAAGATTCCACCTGGGCACGGTGACTGCCATACACCAAAGGAGCCAAAATAAGGAGCTTGGAGGCGCGAGCGAAACGATGGGTATCTCGACGATCANGCGAAAAAATGGGCGAATGAGTAAAGGTCTGCTCTCTGGACTTTCAGAAGGCCTTTGATTCCGTGAACCACGGGCTCCTTGACCAGAAATTGAAGGCTATATCGGGTGGAAACTAAGGTGAACAACTGGATAGCACAAAGTCTAAAGGGTCGATCTTTCAGGGGGTTTGTGGAGGGACGTCTATCGGACAGAGGATTGTTACACAGCCGGATGCCTCAGGGGTCTGTCTTAGGGCTGCCGCCCTTCCTTATGCATGTCAACGACTTAGCTAGTGGATTGAAAAATCCGCGTCTCATAATTGTCGGCGACATCAACCTATTGGGGACAGCAAACATTAAGGCTATCTAGAGGGATCTGAATAAAGTTTACCAGTGGCCGGTGAGCTGGGATCTTTCGTTGAACTTGGAATAATCCCAGCGGCTCATGAAAAGAGAAACAAACTCCCCTCGCCACATGGATTCACCTAGGCATCAAGCCGCGATGGAGCAGACTCAGCAAGCAAAAAACCACGAGATAGTCGTGACTGCAGATTTCAGACTTGGTGTGCAGTGTTTGGAGGATGCCGAGAAGGCCTGGTACCCCTCACGCCAACTCAAAAGGACCGTAGGATCTAGGAAGCCGAATGTTCCTCTGCCGCTGTTCAAGGCACCTGTCAGGCCGAACTTGGAATAATGTGTCCAGACATGGAGACCATATTTGGTAAGAGGTAGAAAAATGCTGGAACAGGTCCAGTGTGTTTTACACGCTGGTTTGGACATCTAAGGCATATAGGATATGAGCACAGGCTGCGGGCGCTCGGCTTGAACTCCCTGGAACGAGGTAGGGAAAGAGTTCACTAACTACACGATTCCAAGTCATTGAGGGTCACCGCGGGACCCTATTCCGGATAAAGGAAAACGGCACACCTAGAGAGCGCGGGAAAACACTTGTGCGGGAACACAACCATCGGGTTGAGGAGCAAATCGCTTGCCACAAGTGTTGCATGGCTGGAATAGGTTACCAGAGGAAATGGTCGAGGTAGGGTCAGTGCGCGAGTTCAATAGGAGACTAGATAATGCACGGCTAGCTACTTTCGCAGTGAACCGTTTGTGAATTTTGAGGATGAGGAGATGGTCGAGAGGAAAGCACCTCAATAGCTATTTCGTCCCTTGTAGGAAGTGAAGAGGGTTTTCACTCTCCTGTTGTCGATGAATCGTCTGATCCGAAGAGCTCTCGACGCAAAACTTTAAACGATGGGGCATCTCGCCGTATAGTCCTGTAGTCTAACTGGAAATAGAACTGAGCACAACGACCGGGACACTGGTTTGACCGCTGCAATAATTTTTCCCTTAGGCAAACTGAACTGATCTGAACCGGTCGTCATGACTACTTTGCGCCGCAAATGGCGCGCTTACAACTACGTGAAACTAGGGTATATTTTGGGATTTGATCCAGGTCTTCACTATGTATAACTTCATAATTCGTGGGAAGTAAAGTTTCGTTTGTTCCAAAAAAATACTTCGACCAGTTAGTTATTCATGGTATTTTATTCAAGCAGCGACTGTAGTCGCTTGAGTAGTAGACTAGCCTATTATCCATGGACCTTATGGTGCGTCAAACGGTCCTAAATGTGACGTTTTTCAAAATTCCATTGCATTCTAAGATGCGAAATTTTTGATACGTGCACATATGTACAGATTCCAAACACGAAAGATACAGAAAGAAAGCCTCGGTGCTAAAGTAATTGTATTTAAAATACCAAATTTAAACATCTCGCTTGTCGATTGTTTCTAAACATAGTGTTGCATAGATACATATGTTGTTCCCATAGAAATTATCGCAGAACTCTTCATTTTTATCACTTATTACTCTTTCATTCTCCGGCCAAAGGAAGCTATACAAACAAAATAAACTATTTATAGTCAAGGACATTCAACGAATCAGACGAAAGCAATTTGGTTTAGACCATTTGGGAGAATAAAGGGAAAGCGGATTCCAAAGTGAGCAGCATATTTTTTCACAATCTTATGTGAAAATATAAAGATCCATTCTGATTAGAAATGACTATAAGAAAGTAAACCGTCCGCAGCACTGAGAGCAGCCGACTGGTATCCACATTACGCATGACGTGACGTTGACATTAAGCTTCTGAATGACGTTTCAAGTTTTTCTGCTTTTATTTGCGAGCGACCCTCAAAGAACTATATAGGAATGCCATGGTTATAATAACCCAGTGCCATATGATTACTGTTGAATGTAAAGATAAATATATATATACATTGATGTGCATTATGCTAATAAATGGTAGCCACTATGTTTTCCAAAGGCATCTTCACAATCACATTAATGGCCAAGTTGGCACACTACTGAATGGTACAAAGCCTCAAAAAATATTATTTTATAGTAAACTTTAAGCATTAAATGTGACCAAATATTACAAGCTCGTCATGGATTTCCGGAAACTCTGCGACAACAGTGTGCAACGAGGCAGTATGGGGTCAAATTCAGTGGCGAATTACTTTTGTAGCGGGCGGTGAGATAGTTATATGATACAGAACGGCATGATACATCGCATGAAGGACCGAAAATACTCGCAAACCTATCGTGATTCATTGTGAAGCAGGGATACATTTATATTATAACTACTAATAACACTCAACTGGCATTGGTGGTAAACGCTGATGTAGTTAACTAATTCATCCTCATCAGGGTTATTCATGGGACGATTCCGTGCTCATCCTTGTTTCCTAGGTTAACCAAAACAACCATGCACACGAGCTCACGGTTGAGTTCAGAAGTGCATCGAAACCAATTCCAGTTGCTATGGCACGAATAATCACACCGATCCCCTAATCTCACGATGTGGTGGGATGTTGTGATGGTGGCTCCAATGGATTGACGGAAAAGATAAAGGTGCCACCCCAAGGAATGCCTACTAATTACAGCACAGACAAAAGGAAGGATACAATTTCGGCCAGAGCGCTTGAACCAACCACCTTTCAATAAACTGTAAGCATGTCGTGACCCGGCGTTTTGGAGGACTGTTGACCCAACTCATATTGGTTAAGAGGTTTCCCCCGCCACTTCAGCGTGGTGCTCTTCGCTATTTTAGTTACCCCGCAATAGACGGCACACCAATAGTAGGCCAACTGACTTCTGCTTCATCAACATGCAAAAGTGTCCTCGCGTGCGGCTCTGGTTACGAAGGGGGATTTGGCTTACAGATCAAGGTCAAGATTTTCACAGATAATGCGTGTACTTTAGGTTAGGTCTCCACGGGCCCTTCGGCACACTATAGGAAATATTAAGATCACCCGATGACGATGCTCATAAATGAATCCACGTAATCCAATGACTATATGCTTATCTGCCGCTGCGCTCCTTCTAGCCTCAGTGCTTCCCAACTGGCAAAGGGAGAAAAAGCAAGTCCACCATATTCCAAGCTGAAAAGTACGTGAGAAGCGTACAGTACATTGTGGGCTTCCAACAAAAGCCTACCAAACAATCGGCGGATGGACCCAAGCATGCCTCAAGCGGATGCGTAGGCCCTGTCAGTGTATAACCTGTTTTTCAGGGTTGGCGAAACCAAAATATATAGGTTCTTCTCACAGACAATTATCTGATGCGATGGCAGTCCGTTGAGACACCGAGAATGACAGCGAACCAAGAACTAATCTCTGGGACACACTACTGTCGGCAGTTAGCCGTCGCGCGAACGATTGAGCAACTCCAGCATGTATATAATCATAGTGATAATAATAACAATATAGAAACACTCATATAGTGTTTACAATCTACCTTTTGTAGAGATTTGATTGCGATAGAAAATTACGTCATGAACTGTTGACGCATACCAATATACATGTACGAATATATGCAAATTAATTCGAAAGGTTCCCTAAACCTCAAGCTGAATGTCTAACCTCGGCCGATGAATACTACACACCCAAACTTATGAACATTTTGCCGTAAGGTCACTCTTAAACATCCCTGTTTCATCGCGAACAATGATGCGACTTCCTGCGTTCTCGTAATTTCAGAGAAAGACGACATCTACATGACATCATTTAAAATACCGCAGGTTATTCATCACTCAGGAATTTACTATTTCCCGGAGAAATTTTTTTCCTATGTGCTGCCTTCATGTTTGCTTTGCTATTAGAAGATGATGTCATAAGCTTTCTTAGTGTCTCTAGGGTGCAATCACTGCACGTCACCGACGGCATTCTGCAAAAAATCGCACTAAAATATTCAACACCTACCGGAAGCGTAGTTGTTTTTGCTCGTAAAAATAAGGTTTGCTAGAACATTTATCCGGAAACTAGAATTCAGGGGACTGTTAACTGGAATACCCGATTCCTTGGAATTAGTTAGGCCGGAAATTCGAGTTTAAGTTCGTACAAAGTTGGTCCGCATAAAAATGTCCTGAGTTCGGTTGATGTCTCACAGCACCGTCTACTCAAATAGAAGAAAGCGAGGAATAATGAGGACTGACGAAGAAATATGCGGAAGGTGAAGAATTTCATATCTAAAGACGCCAATGACTGCAGCAAGCAGCCGCATCACCTGTTGTCTCTGCCCATAGTTTCGGGGCTCCTCGTGGACCCAAAACGTTAAGTCAAGAGCAGACTTTACCGGGCAGAACACCAGGAAAAGCATTCGCAATTTTTTCCCCTATCATCTAATGGCCACCCCGAACCATCTTCCAACCAGCACCTGCCTCGGACAACAGCTTAGAATGAGACAGTCCCTCAATGAACAGGTGCAAAGCATGTTTCAACCACATCAACCTATCCTGATTCAGTGCCTGTCCCAAATAATGAATCCTAAAATTCAGAACCTTACGCCTAACTTTCGATTCATTCACAACATTATCCCACCAGTACTATAAAGAAGACGGTATTCAAACACCAAAAGTGCTCGCATACTTTTCATCTTAATGGGTGTGTTTCGGAGCCTCAGAGCAATACCGACTTCAGTATGCCTGTGCATATTCAACCTTTGATTGATTACCGGATATCACGCAGACGCCACAGATGTCTCCAGTTAGTGAATGCCAATTGGGTTTTCTGCATGCGTGAACAAAATCCTTCAGCGACAAGGCCGCCACATGAGAAGCAACCACCCAAATAACAAGGCTTGCTCATTTCACTTAGTTTCTCTCTTGCGAGAAAAAGGTCGGGCTTTGAGCCAATCCAGTTTGACAGCCGCATTTTGCATTTCGAAGGTGCAAAACGCATCCTATACATACCTACACTATCGTTCACACGATCAAGGGAAACTTGCAAATTAGTTGGATCTTCACTCACGAGTGCAACATCGTCCGAATATTCTAAGTCTGACAAATTCTTGTGTGAGCAAATATCAGTACCATTTCTCACATAACAACCGGAATACCTCCATAGCCGTCTCAGTGATAAAGTAAAAAGAAGAGGTGAATACAGGGACTTCTTGAGTTAGACATTGCGCTAAGCATAGACTCCGCCTTGGCTGTTTACAGGTAGGGATTGGATAAGTGAAATCAACTTCTCTGGCACACCTTTCAATGGTAGGCGGTGCCGTATAGTTGCACAATAAACTAAGTGAAAAATCGCTTTTGAATCAAGAAAGACCGAGATTGCGGGTCTCCGCGGCATATGTTTATGTTCTATGATCTCTTATCAATTTAATGCTTTATCTACGACACTGATTCCTGTGAGAAAGAAATGGCAGCTAGAGTTTTCTGTATCTTCCACTGAAAAACGCTCAACTGTTGTATTTTTGCTATCCCTACCACAGCTGCGTGTTTGCCAATAATAACCTTGCCAGTTTATATGCTTTTTTCAAACGTGTACGGTATCACCTCGAATACCCAAGAAATATCGTTATACAAAGTACAAAACACTTGCGAAGAATTAATGTTTTGAAATGGTCACAGGTGTCGAAATAACCCGTCGAAAACTTGAAACATCTCTGCTGGAAATACTGACAGTTGTTTACTAGGCAAGACTTTGACTGGTGACACTCAGATTCGTTGTCTTTAATGTTGATCTGCATGTGACATGTGACAAACCATTCAGATCCGGTGGCTCAGAATGTAGCTGTTTATCCTACTTTGGTTCACGATTTACATAGTTATCGCTCATGCCGCCTGTGAAGACCACGGATTTTCTGCGAACCGGACATCCGAAATCATGTGCAGAACATAAGACGGACCCTTCTCATAACGACTGAGGATAACTGTGGAGTCTAAAGACGGCAGATACGAAAACTCCTTAAATAGCCAATGTAATTTCACAGCTTGCTTATATCCATCTGTATTCAGTCTTCTCAATCTTGAGAAGGTCAGCATACCTAAACTTCGATTTCTTTTAACTTCGTATATCTTGTTGTTAACGAGAAGCAGCAGGCAGTCTTTCCCAATTCCCGGCGCTATATGGGACAGCCACAATGCGCAATATTCGCTAATCATCCATGGATGATTCACAGCCGCTACCGAACCGTCCTTCATGAATTCAATAGAGTTGAACATCTTAAGAAGAAACCGTTAACACGAGGAGAACATATTAACTTACCGTGTACCCCAATTGTGAATAATTTGATAAAACACCGTTTTATCTCGATAAGGCACCAATAAAGACTTGTAATTTATTTCGTTTATCAGGTGTGTTTCCACGAAGTCGAACAACTAACGGCGCAAATGAAATATTTAGAGTATCAAATTCTTCGTTGAATTCCTCATTACCATGTTTACTTTCTATCACCTACAACGACGAAGATGGATCAGTTTATCCCCTAATTTACCCCGGAAAAATCTCAGACAAATGAACAAAAACGCTATTCAGAAGCGGACCAGTGATTGAACTTTTTCACCAAAAGATCGAGGCAAACATGAACATACGAAATGTTCATTTATGCAACTTGCTTTTCTGGTCTCAACTCTTCGGTCATATGGCTCGCCTAATGGTTCCTGTATGCCGTTCCCATGTACAAGAAGAAACAGGTAGATACCAACAAAAATTAGCAGACATCAAAGAAAGAGAAAAGATTTTTAAGAACTATATAAGGGAGCCTTAGACAGTTTGTGTCATTTTCTTTAAGTTGAGCTGCCAACGCATTTAGTCGTTTCTGAACGTCGTTTAGTTTTCTCCAGCTGCCACCCACACAGTGCTCGGCGAATTATTCTGTTGTTCCAAAATCATTCACTCAAATTTACGGAGGCAGAGGTTACCGCTAATGGGCGCCTCCCTGTTTTGCGGATAAGTAAGTGGCTTCTATACAGGTGATCGGCCGTGAATAAGGTAGGCTCAAGCCCATCGAATAAGCGGCTGCGGACAAGCAATGGCAGTGTCAAAGGCGTAGCAGCTTTTCACACAGCAACATTCTCCCTAAAACATACCACAGGAACCCACTGGTGGCACTGTGGCGTGGACAGTGGCCCGCCAAACAAATAAGATCATTGCCGCTTGTCTTGTTCGACTGACCCGGGGAGGCTGTCCAGAAGAGACCAACGAATTGACCAGCGGACCGCCGGCTCATCTGGAATGATTTCGCTGACTTTCAGAACGCTCAAGAGATGAAAATGTGTTGTTTGGAGACGCTGAGAGGTATGGCTCAAAACCTAACTCGGCGGCGCAAATGCAATGCGGTATCTGTAAAACTCATTCTCCTTAAAAATAAACCTTAAAAGACCAAAGTATTACAGTGTTTACAATTAAAACAACTTGGTTTGCTATTTTTCCCTTCTCTCTGAATCTCCATTTACATGCTGCTGCGTTGGCACCATGCATGCTTCCAAGCCGGCGTGTAATATAGATGTGTATTTCCGCCTTTATAAAGATTTATTTATTGATACCATTATGGTGCGTTATTTTTTATAAGCATAATGATAAATCTGCTAATTTTGAGAATGAAAGGCCCCACAACTATTTTTTTCAAGGGTCATATAATTTTCATGGTACAACTTATTTTACCGTTTCTTAAGTTCCACTCGAATATTGCGAAGCGGAGACTCAAGGAGTTATTCCCCGATGAAACTCATCCGTTTCTGCTTCGTTTGTTGCACAGTAAGAAGTTTGTGTCTGCTTAGACCTGCGTTGTTGGGTTACGGTCCCATTGCTTTAAGCGTCACACTTTTCGGTCAATGGCTGTGGTTATGATTTCCAAATAAAACCCCTCCAACAGTGTATACACCCACGAAGTATCGCTCTGCCAAAAGCTTCCAGTATTCTTTGCTTAGGAAACCTATTATTGTCGTCAATATCAACACTCCAATGTACGCGCAAACTACGCCCACCTGTGAACCGTTGCAACAGGTATGTATTTTTCTGTCATCGTGAGAGTATCTCTGTCGAATCTTGTAAAATCTTCCAGTTATCTGAGTAAATTGATAAGTAAGCGTCTGAACCGTAACGCGTGTTATGATTGTAAAATGTGTTGCCACTGCCCGTTATTAGTATACCAAATTTCACATCGACTGCGTGCTGTTTGCCATACACTACGTACCAGTGATAGTAAACTAACAGAAAATATGAAAATAATTTTTAATAGGAGAATCAACTCGCACTTCGATGGAGTATTTGAGCCTTAACATGCTTTTGAGAGTTTGAATCAACAACACACTCCTTTCGAAAAGCACTGTCGTGCAATTTCACCAAAACGGACTGAAAACCCCTCGCAGATGTTAGCTGGAGACTCTTGCCAACAACTTCAGAAGTTCGATAAATGCGACCGAAATTCTGTCACCGATCAGCGAGCGAGTTTGCATAAAAGCGGTAAGGTCAGACCTGCTAGACGGGTTCAAAATACAGCCGTTGGGGTTAGCTGGAAGAAGGCTTCAAGTGTTTAAAAATCACTGCTCTCTTATTGCTTGTACAACATTGAGGGATAATTTTCTCCGAGTTTGAGCGTAACGTACTGGGTCCTATGTTCCAATCTTAATAAAGTGTTCTGGATCAAACAGAGCAAGATGTTGACACAAAAGATTTCATGGTTTCGAATGTCCTATGAACAGCTGTGATTTCTTGGGGTTAAAATAGTTTTGCAGTTAGTTTAGCTATATTCTTTATTTCTGCCAAACGGACACATCTGTCTGGCTGTTTCCTCTAGTTCGTTTTTCTGCCCATCACACACTCGGTTGTTCTTAGGGATTCGCTCAAATATCCTATTTGTTGGAATATCTTGGAAATGTAGTCCTCTACTCAGTCTAAGCGTTTTGCGATGTATTTTGGCTCGGGCAAATGACAGCTGGATGCATGACTTCTTTTTTGACTTGTTTTTGGGTGATTGCTGTGAAAAATTAGTAAATTATCCGTATTTCTTCGTTTTTCATGTACCGTTTTCTTCAATATCCTGTTGGCATTTCTCTTTACCAAAAATTCATGCAATATTAGCTCTTCATCTTTTTCCAATTCCATGGTGAGTTCGGTATCTTTCAACATAATAAACACCTTCACTTGGTATCTGTTAATCGATTCGCTTTGTTTCAAATTCACTGGTTCTACGAGGCAATGATGAAACTCGAACCAACTCATGGAGCACGAAGTAAAAACAGCATCCATCTAGACCGTTCTCTTACCTTGACAACCTTTTAACCGAACTGCATTCTTCACTTTCTTCGAAAATAACATTAACGGATGTACGATAGAAAACCATAATTGAGACATTCATGTTTAAGCGAAAAGTTGTTTTCCAACTCATTGCTTCTTCTCAACAGATCTGCCCAATTCAATGGATGAAGTCACGATACGACGAGAACTGACCAAGCCTATTTGTCTTTGTAATGAACCCGACGCTCTTCCTGGTTGTGTACTGAAAGTTTTCGAATTCGAAGATACAAAACCAAAATATCTGAAGGAGATTCATTTCTCAAACTACTATACAGGACGCGTGTCGGCCAAAGTGTGCATAGAAGATGCCGTGAGTGACACAATTCTGAATAATGTTGTTACTTCCGATTCCTCATTAGGTATCCTTCATGCCATTCTGGATTGATCTGTTCCGAATTCAACTGATGCCGTTTTATCACTACTGTCCTGGTTCCTGTGCAGATGTGAAAGTAACACTTCCGATAAATTTCAAAACGGTCGAATCGCCTCAACGAATAAAACGTGTTGTTTTCCTACTCCAACAACCGTCACCAACGTGGAAAGAATACTCAATCAATCAGGTGAAGTTTTACTCGAACTACAGCGCCAATGGACAAAATGGTATACTTCTCGGATGCGAAAAAGAAGCAGAAAAAAGTGACCAGAAATTTAATAGAGATGAATTAAGCGAAACGTTAAAACGAATCCATGAAATTTTAGAACATCAACGAGGAAATAATATAAGCGACTCGACTGTGAGATACGACCTGAACCAACTAAACGATGCTAGATTTGATGTCAAATGAAACAGTTGTGCATCCCGGTCAATGAGAAATTACGTGGGTTCTGTGCAATATGATGAGGGATGGATGACTGGAAGTGACTGAGAAAAATGAAGAAAGGCTTCAAATTTTGCCACAGGACTAAATTGCCAGAGAGAGCAGAAATATGCGTACTTCAAAACAGATTTCACTTTGATTTTATTTATCTTCTATGAGATTTTGAATACTAAAGCATTATATTTCTTGAATATATATAACCTAAGTGTCAATCGTGTTTTTGTTTCTCAGTCGTGAATTGGAGACCCTAAAAGGATGATCGTTTTAGGACTTAGATGTTTTAAATCCTGAAAAACAGACGAATGAATCAGTAACGATCGTAGACGAGTTTATCAGCTATGTGAGAAAAGGTCAACCAATTAAGAAAAAGAGCATTTGCAATTGACAATCAGCTGCAAGTAGAAAGGACATGGTAGAAACATCGGTTGTGTTTAACTAAGATTTTCTTGACAGATAGCACAAACCCCATATGGATGCAAAAACTATTTCGGGCTTATCATTGATTCTACCGGGTTAACATTGCTAGATGTGGAGTAAAAATTACCAGTCTTCACAAAACGATCCAGTGTGGAAACTGTTGACGTAACTACACACAGATGGTTGGCGAAACACCGAATTCTAAAGAACACGCTTTTCGACCGCATTCAGATGTGCACACAGGGGGACATTCTGGCTTAGAATAGGCGTACAACATTGTGCTTCGGTTACCGGATTTTCTCATTCGCCTGAAAGACGTGAAGCACATTCTGCACCTATGAAGTGCAAATCGTTGCCGTGGATTTGCATCGGCTTGAAGCTAATGCGCATTCCTACAGAAAGAATGCCTCCTTGTGCGCCGTTCTTCGAGATAGGTAACAGCTAGATGAGCGGTCGAGGTGGCTAGTCGACTACATGAGAAACGGTTAATGAAAACGTTAACCGGTGGACTGGATCATGAGGGCCCAGTTGGACTGACAGCTTGTGATGCACAAGACCTGGTAAAACGATGAGCAGAAACAATAGGTGACACGGTTCAGTCCCACATAAGGTACTAGTCAAAGCATAACAAATCGATACGAGGTTAATTTTTATCGAAATCGGACCAAACAAGTCTATGTGATTCAACAACATCACAACAACGACAGTTATATGATATGGATATTTGACCGAAAAAAATCATCCGCAATCGGTTCTGCAGACATACTAGCTTATCAGAGAAAAAAGCTGAACACGTATATCAACGACGAAACCGTACGGGGCAAAACATTCAACAGCACTAAAAGGAGGCAGTCAGTGCACAAATGGAAGTTATTAAGCGTCAGCCTAGCACAATGTATTCACAGAGGAGAGCACGCTTCGGAATCTTTTCTAACGTCATTATTGTCACTAATTTACTGTAGATATTCAAATTTTTTGATTTAGACTTTATTATCACTGAAATGCAAGCTGAAGCAAGCAAAATATAATGCAATAAATTATCTCAAGTCGAAAATTCAAACATGCTCTGAAATACAATACATGTTATTGCGTTGGCACCGTGCGTGTTTTTAAGCCAATGTATAATCTACATGCATGTAAGTTTCGGGATCACGAATTCCGGTTTCTCATACAATGGGCTACCGGGGATATTGGGCATCCTCCTTCCACCAGAACCACATGTCCGGAATATCATGAAATAATAATGACAGTCACTATTCAATGTTAAACACCAGAGAACTCCTACTGGCCTCTACCTTTTAACTCAGTTACATCCAACGAAAAAATAAACAGTGAATATAAAAGTCACCATGGAGTAGACCATCATGGGCATCAAAAGAAAAGGATGTCAAAGCAACAAGATTACTGAATCATACAACCGTATTTAGTTCAGGAAATAATTCACCATGTGATATCATGGCCCAAATCACCATGAAGAAACCATGGAAGCACCGTACAGCTGTTTCATCCTTGTCAGGAATCGTCAGGATTGCATATCCACCACGCCCGAACTAGTACGCGAACCCCGGACGAATGATTTTGAGTGAATTATTCCATGAAAATATTCAGTCTCCCATCACTAACATGTACCAAGTAATCAAGCTCTGCAGGCCATATCCAAAGCCTTCGTCGTACTTAGGCTACCTGCAGAGAAGTCATCTATCAGTAGGGGTCGATTGCTCTGAGCTAGCCGACAGTAACCGTGCAAATCAGTGACGGATAGATGCATTATCATGTGGTGAAGTCCAACAAACCGTTCACAGCCTGCCCGGTAGCGTAATGGCTAAGGCGTTTGACTCAGAATCGTTCGTCCTTGTTCGGGTTCGCGTCCCTGTTCGGGCGCTGTGCGTATGCACTGCTCATCATTCCTAACACGAATGAAACAGCTGTACAGTGCTTCCACGGTTTCTTTACGGTGAATTGACCGATGATATTACATGGTGAATTATTTCATGGGAACATTCAACTTCCTACTACTAACATATATTTAGTTCAATCTCTTATTCGGCAGACAGTAACAACAGGACCGCTACTGTTCACGGTTTCCTGTCAGTATTTTCAGTCAACCAATGCACCGATCTATTAGAGCTCAATCACAGAGATGCAAGACACTCATTTTACCCAGGTTCGTTGCACATTTTCTCATCCCGTGTTCCCACGTCATCTTTTGGCCTCCACATGGTTTCTTCTACTCTGTGGGAAAAACGCAAAATAGAACGGAGTACGGTTGGCGAGTGTTCACCATAAGAAACACGCGACCCGGCCAACGAAGTCCAGTACGCTTGATATGCTGTGATAAAATATTTTCTGAACCCGTACCCAACTCTACATTCCTAATCATTAGATTGACCACACAATCATTCTATCCACCCACATCGATACCAGATAAACAGCAGCCACCGAAAATGTACAAGTGTCCAACATCCTTAGCAAGCAAAACCCATGTCCCGCAACTATGAAACAAAGCCGAGCGCATCGCGGCTCTGTACACACGGCTTTTCAACTTCAGTAGAATATCAGGTCAGCATAGCAAATGCTTCAATCCAACTTACGAGGCTTGGGCCTGGGAGATGTTTTATCATCAATACCACTGTGCTACCGTGAATAATAAAGCAATCGCCGAAGTAAATGAAATGGTCCACAGTTGTTGGTTGGCCATCACAAAGTATCACTTTCAGGACTACTCACGTCCGTTCTTGTAAAACCGACTTACAGTTTGAAAGTGCAGAGCATGTATCAAATGGAGCTACAGCTCTTTCCAGTATGTGTAGTGCATGTATTTGTCCATGTTACTTAAATTCGAACAAGCATACAAGGCCGTCGGCCTAATTTTGGTCACACAGCTCCTCTGTATTAGCTAGTTCAAAGCATATAATGTTATGTTGCCGAGTTTGGTTGGTCTATGCACGCGCTGAAGCACAAGTCACAAGTACTAGCGGCGCGCGATAGTACAGGGGCACACAGCCTGTGGTCTAGTAGGACACGAACACACACACACAGAGGTTGGAGACACAAAAAGTTCGGGCTCAAGAGTCAAAGCCCGCAGTCGCACAACCAATGAGACTGAACTGCTGCTCCCTTGAATGAGCAGCCACACGGAACATTAAGCGGTGCGAAATACGAACAGCTAGCTCAGCCCGTTAGCGGAAGAGAGAAAACGAACACAGAGTACTGCCGCGCGTTTATTGGCGACCCATCAACACAAATCAGAAGTCAGGTGAGCTCTATCGTTTATATAGTTTTGCTGGGTGACTAGCCAATCACAGAACGGGTCTTTATGAATCATTTCGCGGACATAAAAATACTCAACCGCGCAATTTTTAAAATAACGCCAATTTCGAAATATTGAGAAAAGGGCAGGTTCTTTTTGAAAATTAATAGCAGAAATAAAAGCTGCGGCACCGAAAACCTTAGAATGGTCACCGACGATAACATATATCTTAACATCCTGAAACGTCTTCCACCATTTCGTCCATGGCAGAGCTGAACGAAAATGACGAATTAGATTACCCTTGTCAAACCAAACTTGGTGATTCACCGTATGTGCTTACACGCCTAGACGCATGTGAGTACAACACTCACAGCAGATTCATACACTTCTGTGACGTACGTTCTCGATGATTGGCACGGATAAGCATGGTTGTTTGCCTTAACCTGGGAAAACTTAAGAATGCCGAGACACTGTGCGTGAGTGACGCATTTTAAGTAGCTAGCCAAGGTTGAAAATCTGAGCGACGCAACCTCCACTTGGACAAAATCATGCCTATTGGTTGAGGAAATTTCTTTCAATAATCGGTTTCAGACGGTGCAGCATTATCAAAACTAAAGCTTTGGTAGTTATGAGTATTACATCGATACCGTGATGATAACTACAACCGCTGTGTATTCGATTCTTGAAGATCCGTCCAGCCATTGAATCGCCCCAGAATAACGGAATGGATTCTTCGTTTCAAATGTCACAGAGCAAAGAGATAAACGATTTTACGAAAGCCTCTCCATCCACTGTGGAAAGAACCAGAGAAGAGCTCATTGGGACGGACCGATTGTCTCCGCAACAGTAAACGGAATGAAAACTGAAGAACTGATAGCACTAAGCTGGATGCATTAAAGAGGAAATAGTAGACTGATTGAACCTTACAATGGTTGGGACACTACATCATAAATCGGTGGTGCTGAAAATTGCGATTGTTCTCGGTCACAAAACTACGTCGAAACGATAACGGTAGAAAAGTTATATGAGACTGTAAGGTAGTAAATATCGAACCCTCATGGGAATAAAGTCAAGGTAGCTGTAGCGACGTCGCTCGATGAGCTGAAAGAAGAAAGCGCATGTGAAAATCAATTCATATCACGAAGCCGAATCATTTATCAATGAACATGGGTCATAGAAACCAATGCAAACGATCGGTTTTGAATAATGAACAAACACTTTGTCTGCTTGACTTGAATGTTCTCCCTGGAGTTTGTGAAGATGTCCGGTGGCGAACTGCAGTTATAATTGAAAAGCGATAATAGAGTCAAAGTCCACTTCTAGTCCTTCATTTCATGTTTCATAACAGCGATCTGGGTGCTTGCACAACTTCAATGGCTTTGCCAAATGACAATAACGTGTCAAACATGCGCTTATAAGGCTACCAGAATGAGGTAATGTCCCAATCGGCCGTCGTGTTCTGATTGCTTTGTTCGAACTAATTAATATCTACGAAGTCTCCAATTACGGCGATTTAAACCCTTGTGCCCACAACTTACCCCTTCATGCCTACAAGGATCACTTTTGATAAACCTTGAAGCCAAAATCGGAAAATTTACCCGCTCTCCACTTTGATTTTGCAAGATATGAGAACCACTAAAGTTCATACATAATTCACGTGGTAATTTAAAAGCGACATTGGTATTTCACATCACTGTATTAGTTCTTATGATACTTTCTCATTTTCGTTTTTGCTACCTCAAAACACTGAAAGCAACAGATCCACACGGGTCTATCTCAATACCATCCTTGTTCAACAACTTTTGTCCTCTCGACGACACTGATTCGGCCCTGCAACAAGGATTGAGGGCCAACATAAACTCACTTTGGCTATTTGTTGGATTACATGGATACGGTATAAGATGTACCAACCTGTTCCACTTGGTTTCGGCCGCCGCCTGAATACTGAACTTACTTTTCAGTTAACTTAATAACTAACAAGAAGGATAAAAAATCGCAACTTTCTAATGACATGTTTGACAATGTTGTGGAAGGAGCATGGCCCATATCTGCTAGGGCCCACTATACGGGGGAGCTGGAACCGGCAACCAGGATTCTGGAACTTGGAGTTCAATAGAACTGCATAAGATCACAATGGTAACTAGCGGGAGACAGCAACCGTTGCTAGATTCGAACAACAAAGAAAGGAAAACACGTTTACTGCGAAGATCAAAACTCATGTTGTTTGGCCATCCGTCTCGGTGTGACGCAAGTACCATGAGGAAGCAGCTGATGATAAAAATGTGATATAACCGATACCAACTGTTGATATCTACTCACGCAAAGAAACAAAAAAGCATCCTTAAGGAAGTCGTAAAAACAAGTAATTAAGTTCTCCGGAAAATGATACACGTAGCAGTGTCAAAACTCGCAACGTGAACGAACATTTCTAGATGAATACACGTCACAGACTTGTCCTATCTTACAACAATGCGCTTAAATGACTCTCTTGATGATAAAAAGGCAGATAGAAACTAAGCAAGGTTGGCCGGAAGATCTGGAATTTGTGCGCCCAGATCAGAGTCCGAAAGGCAGTCAATCAAAGTAAAAATGTCATTGATCTAGCAAAATACTGGCAGGTAACTGTAAGATACACACATGGGAAACCATACGCCTCGAAATCACAGTTAGATTACACTCAGTCGATCGTTTGCTTGAGGACTACGGATTTTCTATTAAAAAGCTGATCTCATAAAAAGGATTTATTCAATGGAAAGCATGTTGAATTGTGATTGGAGGAACAAAAAAGCACACCAGTGTCTACTTATAGACAAACTAACTAACTAACTAACAGACAGTGCTCCCGGTCAAACAAATGACCGTTAACAAGCAAGTTTTCATGAAAAAGTTAGTCCGCAGCGATACTAACCTTAACGTTACTTCGTGCTTTCTTACCCTTAGGACCGTCTGCTTCGACAGTCACTAACTGAGGAGTAAGCATTTACTTGTTCAGTTCATCCAGAGGTGTTGAGAAAAAATTCCACGGAGTATTCCAAATGCAAATCAACATGATAATGAGTGGAGATAAACCTGCCAATCCCAAACAATATTACTCGTTCTTTCGCCCCACAGGCTTTTTCAATTCCATTGGAAAAGTGATCCGTACGTTCCAGAACATGAAAACAGCTATCGCTAAGTAAAAAAGACGACGATTTTGTAGGCAGTCCGCCCAGAGATCACCAGGAAACAAGTACAAGCAATTGCATTACATGGCTCATTAAGTAACGAGGAGCACCGCACAAAATTTCGCCCTTCTTGCCACAAAGGAGTTTTTCAGGCGTATCTCGAAATATATTTACTTACTATATTTCTCAGTTATTTTTGTCAAGAGCTATACCATCAGGATTCGGCGTTAAACACCAAGGCAAGCATCAATGACCGCTGCCTTTTCCCTAACGTTTATATAAAAAGAATCAGTACGCAAGCGGAACATGAAGTGGGCATATACAGATGGAAAAACATAAGAATACCGCAACAGCCAATACACCGGACAGTCTAACTGTACAAACACACTCCTTCAATTATTGGGATTCTACAGAAAATAATAACACGATCGCCACTGATCACGATTCCTTGACACATGATTCAGTGTCTCCGGCCAACTAGTTGACGGTTCTTTCGGATCCCAACCACGAAGACACAAGACATACAGTTGACCTACGTTCGCTGTGCATTTTCTCCCTCCACGTTATCACGCCATCAGCGGACCACCACATGAGTTCCTCCGCTCCCTAGAAGGAACACAAAATCTGACACGCCATGGAAAACGAGTGTTCGCCATACGCAACACCTGACCCAACCAGCATACTCCATTAAGTTTCAAACCTGAGATAAGGTATTCTCAGAACGGGCACCTAGTACTAGATTCCTCAACTCCACATTACTCCATCCAATCCTAACCATACTACGTACACATCGGTGATCGAAAACTTCCAACCGACGAAAATCTCCGGCACGCATACCCCATATATCACTAATGTACAACAGAACTGAGAGCACTGCGGCACAGTACACACGGTCTTTCAATTTCAGTGAAATATCAGGCCGACGCCACAAGTGCTTCAGTCTAGCGTAACCTGCTCGAGCTTTCGATATACGCGTATTTACTCTTAATGCCGAGCTACCATCGTTCGACACGCAGCTACCAAGGTAGGTGAAACGGCCCACAATCGTTTGTTCCCCTCTATCTAGTACCAAGTTCGGCGTTACTGTCGTCCAGTCCTATAACAGCACTTTACACTTTAAAGATGAAAATTACGTGCCAAACCGAGCGACCGACCTCGAGAGTGTCTAGTGCGTGTTGTGCATGGTCCGCGGATTCGAACAGACACACAACGCCATCTGCATAATCTAGGTCACACAGCTTCTCTATTTCACAGTTCAACCGTTAGGTCCTGGAGACTAACGTGTCCTCTATTACACCGCTTATGACGAAATTGAACAGGAATGTAGAGACGGGACACCCCTGTCGAACACCGCTACTCGTTTCGAATGAATTTCATAGTTCACCGTATACTCTCACGCGACCATATGTATGCAAGTACAATGCTCGCAACAGGTCCAAGAACTTCGCTGGCATACCAATCCGGTAGAGAGCACTGAATAACGCTGTCCGATCCACTAAGTTGAACGCACCTTTCAATTCGAGAGAGACTACAATCGTAGGGCGGCGATGTCTGTGGAGTGTTCCGAGTTATTGTCAAGGAGTGAATATCTGATCCATGCAACCTCGACCTGGACGAAATCCGGACTGCTGTTCCCGAATTCTACTCTCGCGAATCGATGTCAAACGACGCAGCATTATCGAAGCTAACACCTTAGTAACTATCGGAATTGAACTAATCCCACAATGATCGCCACGGTCACTTCGTGTGCCCTTCTTGAAAATGGGTACAACCAATGACTTACCCCATGATAACGGAATACGCTCCTCGTTTCAAATATCACGAAGCAAGGAGGTAGGAGTTTTCGACAGGGTTTCTCCATCTGGTGTGAGAAGAAGTGAGGGAATTTCGTCGGGACAGGCTACCTTTATCCTCTTCAGAAGCCGAATATTCCACTCTACTTCCAATTTTGTTGGGGTGTCGACAGACAACTCCCAAGGATTTGCAGCTGCAGACGTCGGCCTAAATACGTTAGCATGCGGCCAGCTAATCTGATCCTCGAGGTGCACAGCCCAACGGTCCAGCCTTTTACTGTACACAATGGATGCGCTCTCCAGTCCAATCACATAAGACTTTGACCGAAGTTCGCCGCCCTCTGATATCAAGTATCTATTTAAACAGCCTTTGGCTGTTACCTGAAGCCGCCGCTTCTTCCAACTCCTCGGCAGCCATAGCCCCCTAGTCTTCGCGGTCATTCTTAAGGCTTATGGTCAACTGACGCTGCAACTTTCGATGCATCTTATTTATCTCGGTGCATGTAGGCAGCGGGTGTTTTTGTTCCATTAGACTCAGCGAACCTTGCGAGATCCAGTGTCTTTGATGAACGCTAGATCTAGGACCACGAGCGAAATCAACTACAAAATGCATCGCCTGCTTAATTTGATTCCAGTGATCGTCTGTATTGCTGCTCGTTCTTAGTTCGTCGGGCAGTTTCCGCTCGTAGCGAACAGCCGAATCAGACAAACGATCGACAGCCAATCAGGTTTGTGGCCTGCGTCGATGGCCGTTGAGCTGGAGCAAAACTCACATTACAACTAACGCATGGTCCGATTCGACGTACATGGTCCACTTTGAACCGCGGCAACGGTAGCTAACTGCAATATGGTCAATTTGACTCAAAGTACCTGTCGAGTTAGAACGCCATGTCGCTGTGCGACGCGAACTGTGTCGGAAATTCGTACTAGATAGGAATAAGCAACTGTCTGCACAAAACTGGAGAATTCTTTCCTCGTTATCTGTTTGCTGAGCTGGCATGCCGCAGCGCACACCTAAACAGGACTCCGATGCACTAAGTTTTCCAACATGTGCATTAAAATCACCTGCTACCACTACAATGTCAGAGCGTTTGCTCTTCCGAACAAGAGTGACGAGGTTATCGTAAAATTCGTCTTTCTCTATGTCTGCCGCCAAATACATCGCCTGTTTGATTTCGTCCCGGTGCTCATCTCTACATTGCTCATCATCGTTCAGCGTTAAACAGCAGGGCAAGCGTCACTGACCGCTGCCTTTCCCCCGGAGTTACACGTTTATATAAAAA
>LUCM01006373.1:55499-70314 GCA_008360955.1 Fasciolopsis buskii
CCTGCATTAAAGTGCGCACATCGAAGGAACCCAGATTCAGAGGCTGACGAGGCTTGAGAACATGTGAGCTAACAGACTGAAAACCACCTACGACACTACTTGACAATAAACCGTTGCGAGTATCGGGCGTGTTATCAATGGAGATACTATGGGTAGGCAGAAGGGGCAAACGGATTGGGTTGGAGACAGAAGAGACAGGTTGAATAAAAGAGAGGGAACTCTGAGCAGTAGCATACTTATCAATACCCACCACACCTGCACTTGATGCAATGGGCAGCGCTGTCCTGATTATCCTGCGCGACGAACGATGCAGTATGGAATTATTTGTAGGTGTGCAACTCATGGGGAATAATGGACGGGTGCAGTTAGGGAGTCCAGCCACTAAGCAGAAGAACGATTAGGGTTCTCAACCAAAGCCTTTGGTTCTGACAAGAACCTGACTGCAAAGCATTGGGGTACAGCTGAGTGGGCGTCCATCTACTTAGATCAATTATTCTTCCACTCGTTTTTACGACTGAGCTGCTAACTCAGGTCAACCCCCAACTTGGAGGGCCAGGAGACTACTTCGTCAGGCCTCTACCCATTGATCTTCCAGGCATGATTGGATGTTCGGCTTGAGGTAAGCCATCCTGTATAGCTCGTTGGATAATGGAAGCACGCAAGCCGTCACACCACGTCAAGGTGTAGTCTCGTTGTGACAGTGTACATTGCTGCTCGTCGAAGTTCTTGGTTCTTCGGATAATTTGTGTTAACGGCTGTCGCAAACACCCGTGTGACGAATCCGTCGGGATAATGACAAATATTACCGAAGGATCAAGATGAGGGTCAGTTTTCAACCAGTGAGGACTAAGCAAGACAAATAAAAACAAAGTTGTCAAGAACCTGATTCATAAATCGACAAAATTTGAATGAGTGCGTTAACAAAATAAGAAAATAAGTACAGTATTGAGGCTCAGGACTAAAGGACGCATTGTGAAAGCTAGATCAGTCATTGAACAATCATACACAGTAACCACCACGGTCAACTGTGATGACTAACACCTGGTCAATGCCTCTCGCTAGCAAAATCCTTCGCTTGTACATATCCGCAGTATAATGAAGTTCAAACTAACCACGCATTTCGCGGGGACAGGCGTTGCAAACAATGCATTCTGGAGCGCGATCACGATCGTCTAAAACCGCAGGAAAGATTAAGTCTAATTCCTTCTTAGGATAGAGCAAAAATTAACCACATGTGCGCGCAGGGACTAAGAAGGCACAACATTAAACAGATACACTTTGGTGTTATGAAATATATTCGGACCATAACGAGACTGTACAGACGTGAATTTACGACAATTTCAACAGCATTAAGTTTGTTATATCATACGTCTGATCATATCGTTGATATTTTCTTCGCGCATACCAGTTAGACGATCCGCAGAAGCATGACAACGTTTGCTCCCAGAAAGCCAGCTTTTGCTCGGTGGCATTAGTTTGAACGGCTGCATAAAGCGTAGAACTGACTTCAACTGAGGCCCGACAGTTACGAGTTCATGAATCAAATCCTCCAAGCAGAGAATTCCATGAGTGCCTTGAAAAAGTGGGAAGCAATGAAAGAGACAATCTGTAAATAAACCGTAACGGAAGGTGAGGTGGGAAAAAGATAATAACTTTTCTTAATCACCCCAAGCAATGGAATCGGGAAATGTATCGTGTCTAAAATCGACAGCTCTCGCTTGTATTACATGCACCAGCGATCTGAGAGCTGTGACAGACACGGTGTGACTTTAACAGCTCACAGTGTAAATGACTGAATAAGATTTAAATGGGCCAGCTGTACTAATGAACTAGGAGTTACGGAATTGCCAATTAGTAAAAGAATTACCAAGCTGTATATCAAAGGGTGCATTTATAGCAAGCGTCGGGAATACTTTTATTGAACAGGCTAGCTTCACGAGACCGACAAGAACGTATGTGGTGGGTATACCTATAATTCCAACGAGTCGACTCAACGACAGGCATTGTTTCATTTACCCCTGTTCGAATTCCGCTAACTCTGTTAGCTGATAACCACTATCAAACAGTTCGAACACGTGAATATTTTGTGAGAATCTTACTATTTTATTATTGTTTTCAAAATTCCTGTTTGTTTGAAGTCACTCATGTGCACACCAACAGATTTTTCACCTAGTTATTTAAGCACGAAAACTAACGCGCCTACAAAACAAGGGGAAATCCGGAACTGAAAGCGGACAATTGAGTTGATACCATCAGGGATCCAAAGCCTACATGGATCATACAAAGATAAGATAATATTGAACCACCGCGGACAGACCTCATAAATGTTCAAAAAAATTACAAAATAGTGAAGATTGGCAAAGCCTCAGATCACTGATGTACTGAAATTATGCGCCAATGATCTATGGAGTTCCTTAGTGGGTAATTTCAATGCGTACCTGACAGTCGGGAAGATTCTGAAATAAGGAGACACCTAAAAATAAACGTCTGATCCAAGGAAGGGGCCCATTGCATGCACGTCTATGATGCAGAAGACGATGTCGAAGGCATCGTTACTGAGAATGAATCAGAAGATGCCTATCACTTTCCATAGAGATCGTTCCGATCCACCCCTGACAGTGATATATTACGTGAACTCAGTTGCAACAGTTTACGCTTTAAGCAGTATTTATTGTATTTGGATTTAAGGACCGGATTGGGAGTTAGTAGTGCTGCAGAAAGAAACTTCCGTCGAATCACTCCATGATTCTTAAGTCGACCGTGTGTCCGTGCACGCCACCAGTGATTCACGTGAGATTCTAGCGCCATCCATTGATGCAGCTGTAGATAAGAGACGTAAAATGATTAGGATGGTCTCGACAAATCAGTTATTCCGAATCGGATGACTAAAACTTAATTCGTATTTTAAGGACCAGTCTCAGGTTACGACCTTTATTGAAATTATATCAAATTCGCTGCCTGCCAACCGTAGAGTTTTACATAATTTAAAAGAGATTTAAAAACTGCAAATTAATCCTGGCTCGGTTCAATAAGGCTGAATGTACCCAAATTCCATGAAGCATTATGATCTTCATCATCAACAGACTCAAACGGAAATGCTTCTAATCAGGTAGTTGTACATCAAATGAAGAAACCTCACACGCAATGACGGCTCAATTTACATTTGCCAATTCTGGACACTGGCGGCGTTGCCGTGACAACCGACTGTCAATCAGAGATTGTGCTCATATTATAGCCGTGAGACTGACCCGGCTATACGACTTAGAAACATGGTCGTTGTGGGCGATGTTTGAACACCGATGTCTTTGTAGTATGCTAGAACATGTTGGGAGGATTTTATTAGCAACGGTAAAATTATATTTAGAGTATTGTTTTGAAGAGTTCAAACAATTGAAGAGACACTGAAGTTGAATGGGATAAGGTGTTTGGAATGTGGACAAGAGGGTCTGTTTTTCTCAGGACCCTGAGGCTGTGGCTTATGGTGTTGATGGGGTAGGAATGGCTCTTTTTGACAGGCTGTTTTACGTGATTGGATCGTAGTCGACAACCAGGTATGTGTAGTGAGACTTAGTCGGCGTAGAGGTATGCAGAATTTTGCTTCGGTTTTGGCCTCTATGGTTCTTCGGGCCACATAAAAAGAATAGTTCGTTTGTCGCGGTTTAGTATTTTCCCGATCCTTCATCCACGTTCTGGAAAATTCCTTTTAAATATTATATGTATAACGCTGAACAACTTACAACGAGGCAGTCGTTCTGTGGGCATGTGCAAAACATGCCCAAACTACCTAAACTTATTCTGATTCAATGCCTGTTGTGAAGGATGGAAACTGAAACCTGGTATCTCACGCCTAACATCTGAGTTACCCACAAAGTTCTGCCGTCACAGTCACGCTATTACGAAGACAACGACGTCCGAACACCGAAAGTCTTCGCATATCCTCTGCTGTCAATGCCATGTTCCAGAGCCGCAAAGCAATACTGACCTTACCGCCGCTGCGCATACTCCAGCTTTGAAGGATAACCGGGTGTTACGCCAACTTCGCTGATACCTCAAATTAATGAATATCAATCGGCCCCTCTGCATGCATGCAGACCTGGTGAGATACAGCTATCTAATTAACTAAATCTGTCTACCCCATCAAACTGCTCCCCTACCAGAACAAGGTTCATCTTTGAGCCAATCCAGTCCTGCGACAGCATTTTGCACTTCGAAGGTGCAAAACGCATATACTGTCGTATAGAGGATTGAGAAGAAATTACAACATATTTGGATCATCACTCAGTAGCAAACGATTTTCTATATATTCTTAGTGAGACCGGTTCCCATCTGAGCAAATATCAATACCACTATTCTCACATGAGGATAAGCCTATCTCCATAAACATCTCGAAGACAAGGTTAACAAGAAAGGTTGAGAAAAGGAAACTCTGACAAGGATCAGCTCTCGTGGTAAACTCGGTTGACACCGCCATAAGCACGAACTTGTCTTCAACCATCCGCAAACAGCATGGATAAGTGAAATGAATTCCTCTGGTACACCGCTCAACGAGTGACAGCACCAAAGAACTGCACTATCGACTGAATCAAGAGTTGCTTTCAAATTAAGAAAAATAGAAATCTGTGGTCGGCGGAACACGTGACTGTCTTTTAAGATCTGTCGCGAAGTGAAAATTTTGTCAATACAACTTCAACCATTACAGAAACTGTCTTGGCTCTCACGCACACATCTGTAGTGAGTACTCGATAGTCGATGGAGAATAGCGCTCCCGAGGAGTCTAGATGAAGGGCATACCCAACCAATTCCTGTTTTTCACATGACGATCTATCGCCTTTTTTGTAACTTGGCACAATCACCGATTCACGCCAGTCTTTTGACCAAACTGATCCCAAGAGTTTTGTTAACCTCGACGTTATCACTTCATCACATCCTTGAAGGACGACGGCCACATTCCATTTGGCCCAGCCACCTAGTACCTTCAAACAAGCGGTGTCCTCATAGCTATCACCATTTCGGATAGAGAACTGGTATACACATATATTCGTCCATTTGCAGGCACAAGTGGAGGGCCGTGGGCCAAAATAACTGGACCCTAAAGTAATCAACTCAACGGGCCAATCGGCGGTCACGAGAATGAATCAGTGTGCCGCCGGACTCCTTAATCATCTGGCATAGGCTTGATTTCCCTGGACCAGCATTCCTAACCAATCGGTAAAGTTTGCAACTATTTCCGAATGCCGCAGCCATCTCTATTTATTAACATTTCCCTACCTATCAATGCTGCCGGCCTGTTTTCAAATTCCTGGTCAGTTGACTTATCAGGAAACTGCGAGTCTCATTGTATGTTGCATCCGGAGGGACGAATCTGCGAGCATTTAACAGAGCAACTGAAGTCGAGGGCATTCATCGTTTCTAAGGTTTATGTGGCAAGGAGTGCAGCATAGCGATAGAATGCATGTCAATTCTTTGATTATCTCCGTGTTCGCTCTGATCCTGAGCATGTTCTTCAGAGAACAATCGTATTGAAAATTCCGACTGCAGATGAAGTCTAGAATCACTTGTGCAGGTGTGGTTTCTGCACTGATTTGACCGCCAACTGGGCGCAAACAACAGTGTGCGCGAGACAAATCATGATCTAAATCCACAGGTTTGGACCAGAATGATCGGCAATTCTCGTTTGACTCACGCCAATGACGACCGATGGCAATGTGATCAGTCTGAGTCAAACGCTGTGAAGGCAAAGGATGGCGCCACGTGAGCTGATGTGGCGGAAAGTAGCGTTTGTTAAGTCTATGGTCGGGACAAACAATGAAACGATCTCAGTTATCGATCCGATCGGCCGGGATGGAAAATCGGCCTCCGATGTTTCCTTTATTTACTGCTAAGTACCTAAGTTGGGCGTTAAAATTACTAGCAACAACCAAGTCTATTGAACACTCACTTCGGAGTAATTGAGACAACTCCCGGTAGAACTCGTTTGTTCGTCTCAGAGGAGCTGCAATAAGTGGCGCATACACAGCTA
The DNA here is from genome assembly GCA_008360955.1 of Fasciolopsis buskii. NCBI lineage: Eukaryota > Metazoa > Platyhelminthes > Trematoda > Plagiorchiida > Fasciolidae > Fasciolopsis > Fasciolopsis buskii. Next base: position 61,519 of record LUCM01006373.1, read on the forward strand.
TGATGACCAAACATCGACGATTCAATCAACTGTTGTCGATATATACAAGACCGTCCAAACAAACGACTATTGACTGGGATCCAATATAACAGTCTACGCTGGGCAGCACGATCAAAGCGGTCCCAACACCAGCCTGATAAATTCAGCGAGCCGCAATTCTTCGTAGCAACTTGCAAGGTTCCGGTGTCGGAAGAACAGAAATTAGGAAGATTTATTATAGAAAGGATGCTGGAAGTATCCTGGCAATCAATACTTCGCGGCTGCCGCATCACAGAATGGGTTTTCCTCTAGGGATTCTAATCAGAGCCTTTGACTAAACAGCCCCACTCAAAAGATAGTCAAGTGCTAACTCACCATGTGATCACCGAGCAGGCGCATGCATATCACTACCCACCCTATTCGAAGCAATGGGTAACGCCGTTCTGACTATTCTGCGCGACGATCGATGCAGTTTGGAATTCATCATAGATGTGCTTTTTGTTATTTGAAATGAATACCACTGGAGTCCAGCACTAAGCAGGAGAACGGTTATGGTTATTAACTAAAGCCTTTGGTTCTAACAATAAGCTCTCCGCAAGTGAACGTGGAGTGGGTGAGTGGCAGCCCATCTACAGGAATCAATTATTCTTGCTCTCGACTTCCCGATTGAGTTGGCAGTTTAAATCAACTCCCGCTTTTAGGACAAGATTACTTTGTCAGGCCTCTACCAACTGACTCTTCAGGCGTGGTTGGATATTCGGCTTGAGACAAGCCATCCTGTATAGCTTATCGGAACATGGACGCTCGGAAGTCACCACAACACCTCAAGGTGGAGTCTCATTGTGATGGCACGGACAGCCATTGAGCCTCGGCAATGCAGGAGTAAGGTTTCGCAAACGGAAGGAACACCCTGATCCGTAACATTGCACACAATCTCAAAGCCAAATTTAATGTCGGTGCCGCAGGTGCTACAAGTTCACGAAAGCCATCCCGACTATTGCAAATCGTGATCTCAATCGCTAGGCACCATCCTTAGTTGTTATCAAACCTTTAGGCACTTAGTCATTCATGACTATCTTGCCACCACAAAGAGTGGGTGCAGGCACAGGCTTTTGTCAGTCTTAAGGAATTTTGCGAATTGCATAACTCAATCGACACGCGATCCAAAATATGCTGAATTGCTTGTGGATTGCGTCTTAGAAAAAGGAAATCACCTAGATACATTAAGTTAAGAACTCCCTACCCTGGGGGAGTTCTACCTCATCGTCTGTAAGACCAGAAAAAGCGTCCGACAGAACACTTCTTGTAAAAAAATCAAAAGGAACGGGAATAAGGGACGTTGTTGTCGTACTCCGCAGAAGACGACGGAGGGGGCGAAAGCCGACCATAAGTCGCAATTCGACCAGAGGTTAGGCGGTATAACTCTGATAACGGGTACATATTCCGGGCATATTCCTCAACGAGCAATGCCTTATTGCAATCGAGTCGATGTAGTCAAAGGAAGTGCGGGTATCGAGGAACACAATGACTATTAGAGTGTATATGGTAGTCTAACAGCTTTTGTAGAAGCAATACTTGATCGACGCACGATCGGAAAGAAATCCAGTCTGTTCCTTGCCAGCTTCCTTTTAACGCGCGTTGTACAACCTACGAAGGGCAACAGACACCAACAAATGCGACGTTATCGGAAATAGGCTGATAACCCAATAGTTAGAACAATCACCATACGAGCTCCTTTTAATGACAAGGACAACAATCAACTCCCCCCCACGATGACGGGACCTTTTCAGAGTATCAAACCTCGGAGAATAGATTCTCTAACAAGTTTCCTCACAAGCCCCACTTCGCTATCTTCAAATGAGGCTTGAGGAGGGTTACCGCAGCACTGCTTTTTGCGGCACCTCAACGCTTGGAACTCCCTAGAGATCTCCGCCTCAGTAAGATGCGTGGCGGAGTAGAGGGCGGACGCTGATGGCCAGATAAATTGTATTACAAGATGCTCCGACCAGCGTGCAAAAAGTCACCGCTGGTTGTGGATAGTCAAACCGTCAGATTCAATCATTTCGCTAACATTTACCGCCTTCTTATCAGTGATTCGGGTAAGATGAAGCTGCTTGCGAAGGTTCTTTACGGAGGCAGCACATTCCACCTCTGATGCCCGTTGAGACCATCATATCACGCGATGCCTACGTAAGCTTGCTTTGAGCTCACGCCTCGCTTAGTGCTGTGGCTCATTATTCCCTCCTCCCAAAGTGGAGATGAACTGACACTTTTGGCTTGAAAAGGGAGAACAACAAACGGTATGGCGGCGACTGGGACGTCTAGAGTTCGTACTAGAAGAAAACAGAGTTCGAAACACAAAACCACCAATCGTCTGCCGATGTGAAAACCACAAGAAATGAGATCACAGGAATTCTTTAAATGTGCTTCGCTTGAGGGCAGCCAACTTATACTGTCACTTTTGAATACTGTTAAGACCACGATACCTGTTCCGTTTGTTTGTTCGTAAGAACTTCTGCAGCTGTTGACATATCTCGGATTGTAGGTGCGTGTGCCAAAAAGAGAAACACTGTTTTTACCTGAGCGGCAATTGCTCGCTTCTGATGACTTCGTGAGTCACACTATAAAAACAAATAGTAACTAGAACCCAGATAAGCAGTGCAGTGTCAGTCCTTTCACTAATAGCCAAGTCTACGCCAGTAAGAACAGAAGCAACAGCCTTGGGATCCCAGAACAGGAGACATCAATGTAGGTGGTAGACGGCAACTCGCTGTCACCTAGCTCACTACCACGCCTAAACCCATTAAGGCCTTATGCCTTATCCACTCCTACTCTCAGGGTTTGGGCTGCTGGTCCGTTGATACCAAACAAAATACTTTACAAACCAAATCGATAACCGTTCCTGTTCACCTGGGTACACCCATTCACAGAACATGTACAAAAATGTCGCCGATCTGACTGACATTCGTGGTTTGAATCGAAATTTTGACTCTGCACACCATGTTCAACAGTGTTCTTCTACAGTTGTCCTATTTTTGACGGAAATACAAATCCCCTCACCTTGAGACACAAGTCACCTGCAATCTCCTAACTACTTGCTTCATTCCTGCTTCTTCATTAGAGCTAATGCCTGCAGCTTCTTCGTCACTTCCACATCTTGACTTCATCAAACAAGATTTCCAAGTTGTGGTTGAAAATTCAGTTCACATATTTTGTTTGCGCACCGTTCACGGCCCCAGCAACAGTATCCATCCTAAACTTTTTGAATTATCTTTAAGCTGACCAAGCGGACTAAGCACCAATCAGTCTAAAATGTTCAGGGCCGGGAAGCTCAGATGTGGTGATCATTTGGTGGCAGTTGAAGATTCGCTGTCGTCCATCTCCTCATCACACCTGATTTACTAGGGCACCATTTGGTTCTATACCAGACCAAGTTTCGGGGTCACGAATTCCGGTTTCTCATACAATGGGCTACCGGGGATATTGGGCATCCTCCTTCCACCAGAACCACATGTCCGGAATATCATGAAATAATAATGACAGTCACTATTCAATGTTAAACACCAGAGAACTCCTACTGGCCTCTACCTTTTAACTCAGTTACATCCAACGAAAAAATAAACAGTGAATATAAAAGTCACCATGGAGTAGACCATCATGGGCATCAAAAGAAAAGGATGTCAAAGCAACAAGATTACTGAATCATACAACCGTATTTAGTTCAGGAAATAATTCACCATGTGATATCATGGCCCAAATCACCATGAAGAAACCATGGAAGCACCGTACAGCTGTTTCATCCTTGTCAGGAATCGTCAGGATTGCATATCCACCACGCCCGAACTAGTACGCGAACCCCGGACGAATGATTTTGAGTGAATTATTCCATGAAAATATTCAGTCTCCCATCACTAACATGTACCAAGTAATCAAGCTCTGCAGGCCATATCCAAAGCCTTCGTCGTACTTAGGCTACCTGCAGAGAAGTCATCTATCAGTAGGGGTCGATTGCTCTGAGCTAGCCGACAGTAACCGTGCAAATCAGTGACGGATAGATGCATTATCATGTGGTGAAGTCCAACAAACCGTTCACAGCCTGCCCGGTAGCGTAATGGCTAAGGCGTTTGACTCAGAATCGTTCGTCCTTGTTTGAGTTCGCGTCCCTGTTCGGGCGCTGTGCGTATGCACTGCTCATCATTCCTAACACGAATGAAACAGCTGTACAGTGCTTCCACGGTTTCTTTACGGTGAATTGACCGATGATATTACATGGTGAATTATTTCATGGGAACATTCAACTTCCTACTACTAACATATATTTAGTTCAATCTCTTATTCGGCAGACAGTAACAACAGGACCGCTACTGTTCACGGTTTCCTGTCAGTATTTTCAGTCAACCAATGCACCGATCTATTAGAGCTCAATCACAGAGATGCAAGACACTCATTTTACCCAGGTTCGTTGCACATTTTCTCATCCCGTGTTCCCACGTCATCTTTTGGCCTCCACATGGTTTCTTCTACTCTGTGGGAAAAACGCAAAATAGAACGGAGTACGGTTGGCGAGTGTTCACCATAAGAAACACGCGACCCGGCCAACGAAGTCCAGTACGCTTGATATGCTGTGATAAAATATTTTCTGAACCCGTACCCAACTCTACATTCCTAATCATTAGATTGACCACACAATCATTCTATCCACCCACATCGATACCAGATAAACAGCAGCCACCGAAAATGTACAAGTGTCCAACATCCTTAGCAAGCAAAACCCATGTCCCGCAACTATGAAACAAAGCCGAGCGCATCGCGGCTCTGTACACACGGCTTTTCAACTTCAGTAGAATATCAGGTCAGCATAGCAAATGCTTCAATCCAACTTACGAGGCTTGGGCCTGGGATATGTTTTATCATCAATACCACTGTGCTACCGTGAATAATAAAGCAGTCGCCGAAGTAAGTGAAATGGCGACGAGTCTGGTCTGCAAACAAAAAGGTCTCTGCGTCTTCTCTTATGTCACTGACCCAATGAGGATGATGGGATCAGAAGGGTCTCTATGCTTTGGGATAGAAAAGAACTGCTTTTATGCATTGATAACTGGACGTATTTTGACTGATAGAAGAAAGAAAAAGATGACGTAATATAGGGGTAACTCCGGAGTACATTTTAGGACGATTGGTAGAATATTACCTGGACCGCGACGTTTAGAGACGGTCATGTGAAAATAAGAGTAACATACAGACACCGTGTGCTCACCAGCTTTCAAGCGCAAAATACCCTTCAAGACAGGCAGGAGCTTGTGGATGTGCTTAAACTTTGCAGTGAACAGTCTGCGGTAGTGGTTGCATTAGGTACCTACATTAGGGAGCAAGACACCCACTAGATTTTCCAAGAAATCGCATCACAAACAGTTAATCGGAACGGCTTTTGCCAAGCTGAGACACCTGTGGCGCTACCGTAATATCCGGCTTCCATCCAGAGGCGGGTGTAAATGACGTAGTCTGCAGTGTTCTACTTTACGGTTGAGAGCACTGCAATCTCCGCACTGATGTCCTGCGGTTGCATGTCATTGATTATTCAGCATGCTCCAGTGCGGTGGAATTATTTAATTCCTGCCTAAAATTCGGTCAACTGAGCGAATGCATTAGCAGACAATAATCGACCTGCCCAACATGGTTACGGCCTGAGCAGACATATATACACACTAGCTGGGACCAGCTTGTATTTGACCGAATAACCAGGGAATTTTCTGTTAAATCGTCTTTGGAGAGGACAAAAAAACCCAAGGTTTGCACCGTGATGTCCTGCTACTTACTACCGTGTGCCATGTCTTGACACAGGCGAAATTCTTTTGTCGACTGCCACATGCAACACCAAAACTCAATGTGCGCCTTCATATTTTTTATGCAATATGCAACCAAGGCTGCAGATATTTTTACTTATGAAGATATATATATATTGCACAAATCTTAATACAGATAGCGTGCCATGGCGAAGGATAAAAACAATGAGTTACAAAGGGGGAAGAAAAAAAACAATATGCAGAGTTTACAACATCTACCAGTTCTTCTATTCACCATCTCCAAGTACGGCACAGAATCAAATTCAGCGGTACGAACATCGTACGGTCTATCTATTACCCCTTTGTTCCTAATAAGAACAAAAACGATCACAAAACGATATTAAGATATACAAGACTGGAACGGAAGACCATTTTCTCTTCTTGTCCGTTTTTCTCCACCTTGGCCTCGTCACATTTCTGAGTTTGTTGGTGCAAAGAACAGAAATACGTAAAACCAATGGAGCACAACGTAGCTATCCTCCGCGTAAAATGCAATGGAGGGGGTGTTTGAAGCCCCACAGTGGAACGCTTTGTCAGAACGAGGCAGTCAATGAGTATACATGACTTACTAAGTTTATTGATCTCTCATCGATTCTCCGTATCAGATCAGATTCATCACCTCATGCAAAGCTAAGCAGGTGGCCATACAAAACCGTCATTTGGTCACAAAAAATTTAGAACTTTAACCTTCTGTAGCTTCAAAGTACAATGCAAACAAAATCTCGAAAACCTTCCTTTCCCAAAATAACTCTTTAACTTCTTACGGTGCGGCTGATTATTTGCTATTTCTCACCCTTCGTGTATGTATTTCTCAGTTACTTGCATGTAATGTGCGGGAGTGAAGATATTATTGCTTTGACTGACTGACCCTCGGACTCCACTCCTAATGCACAAACCTCAGACCATCCTGTCGATTTTAGACCCAGGCTCGAGTTTTGCTTTCATTAGCGTTCTTCAGTGGTGCATCCACTGATGAGCTCTAGTGAAAGCGAAACTCGACTCTAGTGCGTCCCGAGTGCAAGGCTGACCGGATGACTTGAGGTTTGTGTTACCAGTGGTGTTTGAAGAGCAGCCAGTTAAAGTAAAACCCTCTCGTTTTCTTTTCCTCTTCGGAGTGGACGATGCTTTGGACAGCGACCAAAACCGGAGCACGTTGGCACAAGGTTAAGGGTAGTGAACGATGGGGGGAACTTGTTAAATAAACACTGCAAGTACGTTGATTATATCGTACTCGGACAATTTCGTCCCCTATTTCTTTGTCTAAAAAGCTAACTTTCTTCTGCACTGGCATGGTCTATCGTAATGTATATGCATGAAACCACCAGTGACCTAGTGACATCTCATTTGGTTCAATGCCAATCTAAGTTTCAGGATCACGCTTATTGTTTCTCTCACGTTTATGCCATAAATTCACTGAGTCTTAGAGGCTATGGGATATGCCTCTTCAGCTATTCAAGCTTTAATATTAGAGATCGTACTCGAAGGCAAGTGCGAAACGGATTAAATGACGGCTTTAGGCATTCCAGTGATCATATGAAGACGGCACACAGATTGTATTTATCAATACTGCTGAACTTGTTCGTTAGCACAGCTGGAAGGTGGAACGGCTATGCTTAGTCAAATAAGTAACTAGTTATCATTTCAGGGCCCCAAACAGTTTCCAATATGGCTGAAAACAAGCGGTCGGTTGAAAATGGTTATTCACGCGCACACTTACCCAATCTTTCTTCGATCAGCTTGTTATCAATTGGACGTTTCCGTTGGTTTATCGATGTTCTTCCTCGCTTTGTGACGAGATCCCTGACCGTCTGCAGGCTGGGGTAGCCCCAAACAACGTACGGTTGAACTAAGTTTAGCAATTCAACCATACTCTGATGCTTAGTGACAAAAAAATTGACGTACTTGATTGATCTTGACAAAAACCGCCTGGTTGTATGTATCCAACCTCAGAAGTTTAAAAATACTAGAGCAAGTGGGAGAAAGCTCCTCTTTTTCCTTCTTCAATCGAATGACCACACCAAGCCTTGGACTATCGGAGACAACAACTGGTTTCTTACTACGGATGACACGATTTAATCTGAGGTCGTCGCGAGCTCTTTTTCGGGAAGCCTAGAAAAGCATTACTGGAATAAAAGACAGTCCTACGGAAATAAAGTAAGCTGGACGACGGATGAGACTCTGACGAGTCTTTGCACGTTGTCTCAGTTGCTCCGACCGATGCCGCTGTTCTTTGATAATATCCTTATTTGCATGCTTCCGGCGTTTCAGGATAGTGACTGGAAGAGTCTTCAACGGGACATTTTCACTCTCCCTGAAAAATTAATAAATATTAATAATAGATATATATATATATATACAGTTACTAGACAAATGGAAAAGACGTCACCGGACGATAACTGAAAAATAAGAAAAGCTACCATCGGGCAAAAGTTCCGGTACTATTCCTATCCAATTTCTAATCGCTTTACTAGAAGAATAAGAGTTTCGGGCACCGCAGTGATCAAATCCTGGAAATCCCAGAAGACCGACTATCACCTCTACGTGACTGCTTCCAAAACTTGAACTAGGAGTGGCACAGAACAAAACAAAGTTTCAAATGGTCAGATGTGGAAATAAACCGGGCGACAGCGAATCGCGGTCTATCATCAAAGTGATCGATGGACCTGGAATGAAGCTCTGACACTCTTGCTTTGACAGAAGTTTAATCACCTGAACAATATCGGTTGTGGTTCTCAAAATAGGGCACGATATGGAAAACGAGTGTTCGCCATACGCAACACCTGACCCAACCAGCATACTCCATTAAGTTTCAAACCTGAGATAAGGTATTCTCAGAACGGGCACCTAGTACTAGATTCCTCAACTCCACATTACTCCATCCAATCCTAACCATACTACGTACACATCGGTGATCGAAAACTTCCAACCGACGAAAATCTCCGGCACGCATACCCCATATATCACTAATGTACAA
>LUCM01006373.1:71969-89705 GCA_008360955.1 Fasciolopsis buskii
GCGAACAGCCGAATCAGACAAACGATCGACAGCCAATCAGGTTTGTGGCCTGCGTCGATGGCCGTTGAGCTGGAGCAAAACTCACATTACAACTAACGCATGGTCCGATTCGACGTACATGGTCCACTTTGAACCGCGGCAACGGTAGCTAACTGCAATATGGTCAATTTGACTCAAAGTACCTGTCGAGTTAGAACGCCATGTCGCTGTGCGACGCGAACTGTGTCGGAAATTCGTACTAGATAGGAATAAGCAATTGTCTGCACAAAACTGGAGAATTCTTTCCTCGTTATCTGTTTGCTGAGCTGGCATGCCGCAGCGCACACCTAAACAGGACTCCGATGCACTAAGTTTTCCAACATGTGCATTAAAATCACCTGCTACCACTACAATGTCAGAGCGTTTGCTCTTCCGAACAAGGGTGATGAGGTCATCGTAAAACTCGTCTTTCTCCATGTCAGTGCTGCAGTCTGTTGGGGCATATGCGGAGATGATAAATAAACTGCGCTTAACACTGCTATCCTTCCGGACGCCAACTGGTCCCTGCAGTCTGATGGCGCACAAGCCACTGATAACCGGGGTCCAGTCTAAAGTGGCCTCTTCAGCCTTCTCACTTAAGACCATTCCTGTACCGCGTTTACTAACAGCTCGAGCTACTTCGTCTAATGAAGTGTACAGGAAACATCTTGACGAGATCGCAGTTGGTTGGATCACTTCACTCGAATCCTGAATTCGATCAGATGCTGGGTGCTTGCTTTTGTTGATAACTGGTAAAAAAGCCTCCGACTGAAACTAAAGTCAGGAATTGGCATTTGAGGCAGTGCTTTTCCCGATGGTGATTACAGACTATGCGCCGAACAGGCGAGCACGAACCAGTTGAAACTCCCAAAAGTAAAACGGAAGGAACGCTAGCCCATTGCGCTGACTGGATTACTATGTCACAACTATCACGGCGAGACTGTACTCTGACTTGCAGTGAAAGGTTGCGTGCCCGCCACCCGCCACCCCAGGAGCCGGCGAACTATAGTGAATGGCTTATCTTAAACAGCAGACTCAAAAAAGCCTGGAAGGTCAATGGGAAGAGGTCTGACGAAGCAGTCTCCTGAGCCTTCAGATGTTGGCTGGATGCGAGCTAGGGACTCAGTCGGAAAAATGAGTAGGAGCAGTAGCAGTCGCTAGAAGTACCAAGCATCTTGAACCTGGACTCTAGCCTTGAGCTGAGGTGCTGAAGCTTGCGGCGGAGCACGGATTTGTTCCTCCGAATCACCTGTATAACCGAATGTCGACCGACCAGGGCGGTCGCCACTTATGCGATGCTTACGCACCCCCACTCGCATGCTCCTGTCAAAATATACTCAACCCGCTACCGCTTCCGACTCTCTTTTCCCTGTACAGGTCAACTATCAGCATTGCAATCTTACAGAGCTGAGTAAGGGTGACATACAAGTGGTCACAACGGTTAAGGGCAAGCAAACGTAATACGAGATCCGCGTCAGGACAATCGGTCTTACAAACTGATGAGCTCGACGTGATGGACTGGTCATGTGAGTTTCTATTGTTTGCTGACGCCATTCTTGCCATTTTATTCTTTTATTTACGAATAAACTATGCCCTTTTAGTTCCAACTGCTTTTTTCATCGGCAACGCGTAGAGACATACCACGAAGCTTAGGTAAATGAACTAATCATAAACCAAGAAACTCACATGGCGGTGGGCAGCTAGCTGTGCGTAACGGAACAACGTTCAAGTAAGCTGACAACCAGTTCCAGTTCCAGTTCCAGTTCCAGTTCCAGTTCCAGTTAGATTACCGGACTATGCAGCGAGATGCCTCATCGTGCAGGTCCTTCCACCGAAAGCTCTTCGGATCTGACGATGCATCGACAACAGGAGGGCGTAAAACCCTCTTCAGTTCCTACAAGGGAGGAAATAGTTAATGAGATGCTTTCCTCTCGACCATCTCCTCAACCTCATAATTCACACACTGACCTGTCCAACCACAGCTAGCCATGCAAGGTCTGGTCGCACTGACCCTACCTCGATCACTTCCTCCGGTAATCTATTGCAGCTATGCAACGCTGGTGTGGCAAACGATTTCCTCCTCAGCCCGATGGTCATGTGTTCTCGCACAATCGTTTTAGCGTTCGACCAGAGCGTCTTGTTCCCCTTATCTGGAATAGGGCTCCACGATGAACCCGTATCTTGAACGGACTCTAAATGATCTTGAAGGTCTTCATTAAGTCACCTCTCTTACTACGTCATTCCTGGGAGCATAAGCCAAGCGCCCCCAACCTCTGCTCGTATCCCATGTGCCTCAGATGTCCAAACCAGGGTGTAAAAACACACTGAACCTGTTCCAGCATTTTTCTACCTCTTACCAAATATGGTCTCCATGTCTGGACACATTATTCCAAGTTCGGCCTGACAGGTGCCTTGAACAGCGGCAGAGGAACATTCGGCTTCCTAGATCCTACGGTCCTCTTGAGTTGGCGTGAGGGGCACCAGGCCTTCTCGGCAGCCTCCTGACACTGCACACTAAGTCTGAAATCTGCAGTCACGACTATTCCGTGGTTTCTTGCTTGCTGAGTCTGCTCCATCGCGGCTTGATGCCTACGTGAACCCATGTGGCGAAGGGAGTTTGTTTCTCTTTTCATGAGCCGCGCATAGGTTGGAGCATATTTGACACTGACATCGCGAAACATCGCGGCGAGCTCACGGACACGTGCGTCGAACTTTTGATTCGATCCTGCTAAGAGGTAGCCTTAAGTGTTTGCTGTCCCAATAGGTGATGTCGCGGACCCCGAATTATTGAGACGCGGATTTTTCAATCCACGTTAGCTACTTCGTTGACTGCATCAGGAAGGGCCGGCAGCCCTAAGACAGACCCCGAGGCATGCCGGCTGATTGTAACAATCCTCTGTCCGATAGACGTCCCTCCACAAAAACCCCCTGGTGAAAGATCAGACCCTTAACTTTGTGCTCATTCAGTTGTTTCACCTGAGTTTCCACCGATATAGCCATTCAATTTTTCTGGTCAAGGAGCCCGTGCGTTCACGATATCAAAGGCCTCTGGAAAGTCCATGAGAGCAGACCTTACTCATTCGCCCATTTTTCGCGTGATTTCGTCGAGATACCCTCGTTTTCGCTGCGCGCCTCGAAGTTTCCTTATTTTGGTGCCTTTGGTGGTATGGCAGTCACCGTGCCCAGGTGGAGTCTTTAGTGGCCCGATGTGAGTCGCCCACTACGCTCTCCTCCAGCCACTGCTGCACGGAGGGCATTCGTTTGCCGGCTCTTTACCCTACTTTTTGGATTCTCCATTTTGGGGACTTAGCAAACACTCGGTAATTAAACCACATGGCGAGCCACACACTTTTGGCATCGTTTACACTTATCCTGCTTATGGAAAACAATCAATCCGTTACCATGGGTAAAACCCCTGTCGATCGTCTTGATTCTATCGGCTTGATGCAAGAACCGTTCCGTATTGTCGTGGATTGGCGAATGTCACCAGTTTTTGGCTGGTATGTCCTGTCATCCACGGTCACTGTCTTGCCGGAACTTCCTTGGAGGAATTTACCCTTGAATAGCAATATTTTTCCGGGTTTTTCCACCGGTTCGGGGTAAGTTTACTATATGGTATCTCGCGCCATTTCCTCCGGCTTGCCCGCCTTCACAAAAATGCTTCCGGGATCCCGTGGAAAGACACTTTGCGAATTTCCACGCAATGCGATGTCACCGGATTTTTGCAAGCTAGCATTATGCCGTCTGGGCCCATCAGCGTGCAAAGCATGGCACTCTGATTTTCCGAGGATCTCGCGGCGGTTCTGTGAAAATTTGCCCTTTCTTTGGGCTCGAATTTCATTGCGCCTGCGCCCCCTCCTCGTAAGGCCATTCTTTTCGCCTCTGTTCTTTACTTCTGGTTTGCTCTTCTCCCTTGCCTCATCCAACCTGAGATAGATAGCACTCGTGCTTTACCGTTATCCACGCGTAAATCCTCCAAGGATTCCATGACTTGCGGACCTGTACGGTCAGCAGAGCCTCCGCTAAAAGTCTCTTCTGTTACTGCCGATGCCGGTGCCAGATCCTCTTCCCCCTTGTCGCGCGACTGGCTGTCTTACCTTTTGCAGCCTCTAGTGAACTATTTCTAACAGTGTCAACCAGCTCAACACTACCCCTGTCATCTACTTTTGGCAAGGTTTGCTGTTAGCATAACCGGGTGTTCACCGGGATGGCACTTAGTATGAGTTTTTCGCAAGTTGGGCAAACCCAGCTTATCTTGTCGTATTGACAGCTCAGCTCGTAAATATCGTTCCTGACACCTCAACATGCACAATGGAATCTTATGAGGTTGGCCAAAGATGAACATTTTTACCCATATCCGTGCTGCTCTATCGTCAATAATTTTGTGGCCACTGGGTGATTGACTGTCAACTCGCAACCACCACTTTCAAGGGTTTTCAGCATGGTGGACGTCAGGCTCACCGGTCTATAGCTAGTACATTTGTCTCTGTCCCCGCGTTTATGCACTGGTATGACAGTGGACGTCAACCCCTCCGCGGGGCTCCGCCCCTCGTCCAGCGACTCATTAAGGAGCTGGGTGCAAGGTTTCTTCAGGGCCTCCGCCAGCGTCTTTACTATCGCTGGGTGGATCCCATCGAGTCCCGCTGACCTCAATGCATCCATTTTTGTTAGGCTCTCCCACATTTCTTCCTTCAAGATTGCTCCGTCCAGCATCTCCAACAAAAAGATGACGTGGTCTAGTATTCGTCGCCGTGTCCCTTGCTCCCGTCTGTATACTGTCTGGAAAAATTTCCACAGACAGTCGGCTCTCTCCTGATTTCCGGCTCATCTAATATCCTGGTGGCTTTCACTCCATCTACGGCCTTTCGCAAAGCGGCCTTAGATTGCACGGGCGGGCCTAGGAACACCTTTTCCTGATTTGTTGCACGGGCCAAGGGAACAGCCTATTACACCGAGGGTTTGGTGTCTTTTGTTCCCAGGTCTGGCTTAAGGTCAGTTTCAGCGTTCTGGATTATGCTGCAAGAAATAGTAGGGGGCTTATCTCACTTTCAGTGCAAGAGTACTTTCAGTGCAGCCCAGTTCACTTTTCACAGGACAAGTTTTGGCGCGCACCATTCCGGTGTCCAGAATTCTTTCGATGGTGTGCGCTTCGGTTGTACATCCACCTCATCCAAGTCCAATTCAACGGGCCGCGCCGAAAGAATCAGAAAATAGAATATACCACCTCACTCTGACGGCAAGAGATATTACGGGTTCCAAGCTTTCACGGTTAGACTAAATGACGGTGGGATGCCCAGTTGAAACCTCACCAGCAATTTGCTTCTTGCTTCCCTGCCCTGGGGAATACCACAGCCCATTTTCCATTTGCCTCATGCTTGAACGGAACCGCGCCATCCATGCTCACCTATTCCCCAGGAATTTGACTCAATGTCTGAGACAGCTACTTAAGGCGCGTGGCCCAACCTATAGTCTAGATCGTTTTTTTTCAGAATTTCTCTCATAGTCACGCGTGCAAAAGTCTAAGTTCTCCTGAAATACCACCTGAGCTGAGATCCGATAAGCCTTCCGCAATTCCAGGTGACTCCAGTTCTATTTCAGGTATGATTGCGGGAATTTACGGGATGTGCGTAAACGTGCAGTTTCGTGCACTGATAGCATGCATAATACGATGCTTCGACAACAGGAGGATATAAGCCCTCTTCAGTTCCCAAGGTGAAAGTGCAAATCTTATATGAGACTTTGAGTCTCACTTCCATCACCTTCAAGGGCGGAACGATGAGATGCTTTCCCTTTGACCATCTTCCCAACCCCACAGTCCACACACTGAACTTTTCAAACACAGCTGGTCATGCACTGTCTAGTCTTCCTTTGAACTAGCGCACTGATCACCCCCGGCCTTCTGGCAGCTTTTTGCACCCAGTCACGAATCGCATAGCAAGCGATTTGCTTCTCGACCCGGTGGTTATATGTTCCCCCACACTTTTTACCGCTCCCCCTAAGTGTTCCGTTTTCCCGTATCCAGAATAAGGCTGCACGGTGACCCTTTATCTCTACCGTACCCTTAATGCTCTTCAAGGTCCTTATTAAGTCACCTCTTTCCCTACTTCTTTCAGAGAGTACAAGCCAAGCAACTTCAGCCTCTGCTCATATCCCATGTGCCTCAAATTCCCGAATTTCGGTAGACAGTTTATTTTCTCCTAACTGCCGGTCGATCTAGTTCTCTGATGGTTTTTCACCCCATCCTTGACCTTTCACAAGGCTTCATTGGACCGTTCATAGTTGTGAAAAGCCTTGGTTTTGCCCGGATCGGCCCCGGCGATGCACGCCTTGTAGGCGATTCGGCGTTGTCGCTCGATGCCTGACTTTCTCTATTACTTCCGTATCTTATTGTGATTTTAAATATCACGCATTCCCTGTGTTTCCGCTTTCTGACTCTCGTGATCCTGCTTCTCAAACAGGGCGGTAGCTCCATTCGCTTAATTCTGTAGAGTAGTGCAACCAAGTCTGTTACTGCTAACTGGTATTACTCAGTTGTCTGTCGCTGACGATCCACGTAGTTGTTACTACCTCCCACCGAGATTGGAGATCCAAGTCCGGAAGTCGAATTTCATCGAGTTCTAAGAAGATACTGCGATATTTATCGAGAGCTACCAGTTCTTGCAGGCTATCGCATGTGGATTATGGCGTGATGGCTCCTGCCTATTGGATCTTCCAACTCAAGGCTCCCTTCATCGTTCGGTATCCCCGTTGCCACCAAGTGAAAAGGTGTAGATACTTGGCGGGATCTCCACCGAGGGGCCCGGGCAACGTGTTTCAACCCTTCCACTCTTGTACTCGAACTGCAGGGGTCCATGCCTAAAGGTGTGTTCCGGGCTGTCTTGCAATTCTAGTCAATCTCAAGGGCGTTAAATATCCCCATTGTGGAATGTTTGCCCGCGGACCGTGCAACCACACTGATAAAAAAGAAGCTATTCCTTGTACTCCGCTGGAGTTGACCCCAGACCGCGGCATACACCTGGATATTCCAATTGTGATTTTGAATTCCAGAACGTTTGTTTGAGGCATTCAGCTTGTGTCCCTCCTGCGCATCATACTCTTTAGTCACTAGGTTCACAATCCCGCCTGCTACTCTCCCATCCGTTCTATGCATTCGAAAGAATGAGTAATTCTGCGCCATTATTTTATTGTTCCCCTGGCTGGGTTCAACCAGTTCTCAGTGAAAGCCACCACGTTCACATCCAGAGTCCTGAAGTTTATCTTCGGCCACTTACTACCCACGCTTGCAACATTTGTGTAGGTCACCCTTACAACTCCCCTCGCCGTTCTTTTCGACAGCTGAACGCACGGGTGTCATATGCTTGAGACTTAATGCCGAGGTCCTCGCCCGTTTTAGTGTCTGACAGTCAAGAGCTTCACCGCCGGCCCCGCGTTCACGGCATCCTCATTTTTGTTTCTCCGACTTATGCACTCACAAGTGTCGGTTCCAGACTTAGTGGCGTAGCGTGTGCCCACCCGCTGGGATCCCCCCATCCATGGTGCACGCAGTCGTTTATAGTTGATCTCACTCAACTACCTTTTCGATTCTCAGGTTGGAGACTTACAGCCGCGTGGCAATGAATCCTGTTCATCCTTCGTTTTTCACACCTCGCCTTAATTTTGCTGATGGCATTATCCTCCGGCTCTCTGGCAATCACCCCTCTGGTAACCGTCCTTATTCTACCGGCTAATGCCGAGAACCTTCCCCTATGCTGTGGATTAGCGAACTCCAACAGCGTTGGCCGTGTTCCGGTAGCTCGAGGCACTGACTTCCTGCCATCTTCCATGGCAAATTACACCCTTTATGACTGCTTGCCCTGGTATTTCCATCTTCCGAAGTAAATTTACTTCATGGTAACTCACGACCATCTATCTCTGCTTCCCCTCTATCATAAAGGCCACCGGACCCCCATGGATGTCAGCATCGCGATGCCTACCCAGTGCTGGAGTTTGCGCAATATTTGGCTCCAGGATCATCTGATGTATCGCTTCATATACATCCCTGAGCTCTGCACTTTTTTGGGTGTCTCCTTCCTGGGTGGTTGACACTTCCACTTCTTTGTTCCTGTTTGGTTGCCTGCTCCCCCCGTCATAAGCCCCTTTTTCGGGTTTTGTTTCACCACTGGTTTGCTTTTATCCCTCGCCTCTGTTCTTTCCTGAGATAATTTCTCCGTTTTATTTCTATCAACTTGCACATTCACCGAGGATTTTAACGCATCCGGCTCTCTCTGTTGAGCACAGCCCATTGACGTCAGCTCATTCCCGATCAATTCTCCTCGGTGACTACTTTTGTCCAGAGCGAAAATAGTTGAGTCGTAAAGTCGCTGATGGGATGAATTTCCACTCGCATTTCCACAATTCTCGTGTGCTGAGCGGTGCATCCGTTCGGGGTAATCGACAGCCCTTTGAAGAATGGGACGAAACTCTGCCCATTATTCGAGGCAGCTTCTAATTTGGCCCTTCGCAAGGTTGTGAAAACCTCCGGTTTAATGTGGGACAAATCTGATTTCCACCTACTCCGTTCTGTTCTGGTATTTTGATTTACGACGGCATAAAGGTGCATCCACTCAACGTTTGACGTGACTACTACCCCTAGGTCTCTAATCTTGCAAGTTGCATTCACAACAAAATGCGTAATAATATGATACTGTGAGGCTTTCCGTGCCGCAGGCCAACCGCTTACTTTTCCTGTACATACAGGGACAAGTCTCACCAACCGGCGCATTGTAGCATGACTCCTTTATCGCCGTTGAAGTCGTCCCTGCACTCAGGGATGATAGAGGCTAATACATTAGTGATTAACGGGTGAATGTCATCTGGCTCACCAGTCTTGGTTTTTCAACCCTTCCAGTTGCCTACCGCATGAAATCTCCGTTACACTTAAAACATGATAGTATTAAATGGCCACATTTTCTTGCGCATACCAAAGTATCCAAGGAGGCATCAGCAACACGTCTACAAGGCCTTAATGACTCACGTGTGCCATATATTTCGACACTAATGAAAGCTTAACTTTAGCCAATGGAATCTACATAGCCGCCCGAATCTTGAGTGGTACAAACGAATGGTTCCAATGGCAAGGAATGTGACTTTTGTGTAGCAGTCAAAAGTAGCATGTGAAGCGTTCAGCGGGTGTCAACAACATAAGTCAACCATTTAACAACCTTTCCCTTTTTATCCCGGTTGCACTTGCACAGCTCAATGACTTGACAGTTATATTTTTATTCCAAAATTTTTGGATCTTGCCCGCAACACTAAAATCACCACAGGTGTTGGTCCTGACAGTTTGCCCTCGGGTCGTTTAGGGTCAGGTGCAAGGACCCTGACGGATGCAGTCACTTATCACCGGTACAGTGCAGAGTTCGTCGTTTATCCCTGGCTATCAGAACCTGTTACCTTTCGTCCCAGCCCTAAATCTAGTCGTTTTTCTGCCCTAGGTAAAAAGGCTTTCGTTAATTGTCTCATTCTTTTCCGATGCTAAATCAACATAGCGTGTCATCCTCAAGCGCCTTCGTCCTTCCGTAAACCATCCTGTCTTCCCCCTCCATTTGGCCTAAAAATCTATCAGGTCTGCTTTGGGCGCTGTCGCTTCCCTTATTAATGAAGTTTGCAAATCATTGAACATACCGATCAGATCTTTGCATTCTCCTCTTCTTGACTATTTGTTGGCATCCATTTCCGTCCCTCATATTCATTCACTTCACGAACTTTAAACGCATGGTTTTCCCAGGCATTTATTACCACGATCACTTTACCAACCAAATCCAATGCACATGAGCAGGTGGGGAAACCTCAAAACCGCTGAATAACAATTCACGAATGCTTCCGAATATTGTTCTCCCACCGTCTCTCTTCTCTGATCACATCACCGACTTATCACCTAAGTTCCCCTGTCATCTATTTAAATACGCTGATAATGTTGCCCTCTCACAAGGTCTTCCAAACAGTGAAGCCTTCTAAAGCTTTATCAGCAACTTATCTTCCGTCAAAGATTCCCCCGCACGGGCCGGTTTGTATCTAAACACGTAAAAACTTCTAACGTCATTTCTCTGTCCCTAAGTCAGCCGATCCAGAAGAACCTAGCAGGGGTGGTCCTCAGAAGTGTCCAATGATGAGCATGCGTAAAAAACAAGTCATCTATCACCCCGGACGAAACTCGTTACCTCCAGCCACCTTTAAGCCAGGTGGAGGAGATATTTTGATACTGTTGACGGTCATATTCAGCCTCTCCGTCCAAGGTGGCACCTTTCACCCCAATGGAAAACAGGACACGTTATAATAGGTAGTCAAATCATCCCCATAAGAAACAAAGTTCGTGACTTCGGTTTAACCTACTCTTGCAGCTTCAACTTTTCGGAGCACGCACTTATTCAATTTGCGAAAGGAAATAAAATAGTTGGGTTGCTGCATAGGACTCTTAAGCTGAACGAGAGTAAATTAACCTTTTTAAAACCCACGTCCGATCCGTTCTAGATTATTGTTCTCCAAGCTGCTCAAGCATGAGACAGTGCGACAGACTCGCAACCGGAAGCGTTCAGCGTGTATTTACGAAGCGGCTATTAGGCATTCCGTCAAATCCAAGTTACAAGAAACGACATTTAATGCTGAATCTTGAACCTCTGTGGCCTCGGCGTGCGAAAGCAAACTTAATATACTGCAATAGTCTCAGCAATGGTAACAGTTGCATTTCAGCCCCTCAGTTCAGAAATCAAACTCCTTACTCCCTCCGAAACACAAAGCTCGTCGTCAAAACTGGCATGGCAGGAACAAGTATTAGCGTGAACTATTTTATTGTGAAATATTGTTCTTTGTGAAACTCTGCCTCAACAACTGCACTCCTATCGTCGTCTAACATCGCCTTCAAAATCGAAGTCCGCAAACTGCTGACTGTTCAAACCCATATTCGTATATACGGTCAGCATCTCTCAGATACTGGCGCAGGTAGTTGGTTTGGGATTTTAGCAGTTAATAAAGTAAAGTCCCCATAAACCTGGATCCCAGCCTACAACGCTACATAATATTGTGGTCCGTGATAGCAGAGGGAAGCTGGATTCTGTGGCAGCTATAACCGCGATTAACCCTCTTTATATCGGTCTTCTCACCCCTGGGTCCTTTCCACACAGATTTCTTTGCTGATTACTTACTCTGCCAACATAAACTAACCTATCCTTATGCTGGGTATTACCGGAACTAGTTTCTCTCTAATTAGACATTTCATCAAAAAACATTCGAGGCTCCCTTTATTCTTACTACCTACTCATTTTGATCCCCAATAACCTGCCGACTCCAATCAGGTAGACCCTTTTCTCCTTAGTACCCAGCCCAGTTTCATTCATGAAAAAAGGAAAATCTTCTCACGTCACACGGACAATCTGTTTCGCTTATGCAACACACAGGTACACAATAGTAAGTTGCAAGCAGTACGCGTTAATGGAAGCAAGACATGGCGTTGACGATGACGAAGCCATACGTACAGGTCTGAGATTCACAGCATAAACTACCGCCCTCCGTTTACTTGCTTTTTCTCAGTTTTGTTTTCTTTATTCCCTACATGCAAGAACTCAACTTGATGCTACAGGTTTGCTTCAGCATCTCCAAACGTGGGGGGAGCAGACCAACCCGGCAGCTGCGAAAAAACAATGCGGAAAATTAAGGTTACGTGGAAGAACTATGGAAAGTACCTGTATGGGATCAACCCTTCCTCTGTTAGAAAAAAGAAGTCTCTGCTGGATCAGTTTGAGCCAATCAACCAAAGGATACTCGGGCTGCTACAATGGACATGTATGCCATCAGTCCAGACCTGACCCTGCGAAAGGGGAAATTTCACCTCTCCTTTGTTCGGTAGATAAGCGTCTGGCTGCCTTGTCGGGTGGTCTGGGAAAGTGGCGTATCGGACTGTCCACTTATGCTTCACCTCCCACCCTCTATTCTTCAATAAACCCCTGGCCTTCCAACCGAAAACCTGGTACGTATGCTGACACCTATGACAACTGCCGTCGCTCTTCTTTCCTAATCATTCATGCAGACTTACTGAAACTGCCATTCGGTACAAGCTGCTATCGTCGCGTTCAAAAGTAAATTACCGATCCTGATATTCTCATGCTTCTTCTTTCTCCTCTTTTTATGAATTATCGTGAAACATCTCGTCCTAGCTTCCAAACCATGCTGCCATCTACGACCCATTCAGCTATACTTTTTCTTGGTACTTAGAAGCAGTAAGCATCGGCGGTTGGGCACATAATCAGTTACAGCGGATTCCCTGTAGCATGTACACCAGACCCGTAGACCGGGCGAGTTCCATAAACGGAACTAAAAGTAACTTTATTCCCTAACCATTGCGTTAACCTTCCTATCAGACTGCTTGAATCCGCATCTGCGAAGACGTCAGAAGATGAAAGAGGAGAACGCTGCAAATAAGTACCATGGATCCTAGGACCGGGTGAGACATACACCCTACAGGGAGCAAGCAGATGGAGTTCGATGCACACGTCCTATCAAGAACGTTGTCAGGACACTGTAATCCTCGCAAAATCTTATTATTTCCATTTTTATTAATCGCCTTAACGCCAGCTGGAACAAATTCCAGACTGCCCTCTCGCTCTCCGGCTCTTCTCCGGCCTCGCCAGTGACCATCAATGCAACACAAGCTGTTGCTGAAAGCTCCACTCCATCCGGTGGGCTGGTTGCCTATCCCCGTTAGTAAGCTGCTACCCGGATCTGACGCTCCAGTACCGGGTCGCGTAACCCCAAGGCAAGCCAAGCCGCGCCAATGACCGTCCCGGGTGCCTCATCTTAGCTGAGTCATTACGAGTGGCCAAACAGTTACTGACACCACTGAAATGCCGCGCAACCCCAAACCTTCACACCTCTACCCCCACGGAACAAGGAAACTCCTATATCAAACAAGGAAAACACTCAGGTCATTCATGGCAAGTGTATCTGAGGATTGATTGTAAATCGTACACGTATCTGTTTACTTCCCGCCACACGTCACAGTCCGCTCCCAGCCGCATAAGTCTAGTGACCGCTCTTGTGAATTCCATTGTTTCTCCGTTCACAATTCTTCATATAATTTCGTCCCGTAAATAGTTCAGTGCAACCATGAAGGTCTCCCGCTGTTTCACCTTCACCATTATTTTTCTTTAGAATGCTTTTAACTACGATTCTCTACCCACCCTATTTGATATCCACCGTGGTTTTAAATCATCTCCATCCCGATACCACATCCATATTGATTTTCATCTTCGCCAAATAACCCTCTTTATTTTGAGGCACCCGGCCGGATGACGGCGCTCACCGTTGCTTCCTGGCCAAATTTTGCGCCTGCGATACGCACCTTCGATGCTCTTAAACATGGATTGACTCACAGCGCGCGACTCATGGTCAACCCCAGAACGTTTTGGCGAAGGATAATCTAGCTTTTAATTAAAAGCTGGAAAACTCGTATTGAGCTTGACATTGCTGGTAGGTTCATGACAGCACAATCGCATTGTATGTTCACGACTGGGTTTGTGTTTTCTGTGTCCGCTTGTATGAATTTGATCTTTCCTTGTGCAAGCCTCTCGGATGTCGAAAAATATACACATTATTATTATAACCTTTAAAATAACTTATTGAGATCTTACACTTTTTCCTTTCCATTTATACTATTCCTATTTCCTGTGCATCATCACTGTTAAGACTTGATCTTGCCTTGCACCTGTCTCCTGCAAATCGAGAGATACACATTAGTATTATTATTGACATCATTATTATTATTATTATCTGAAGTAGACTTCCCGCATTCCCCTAAAGTATTAAGAATCCCCGACGGCTTCACAAAGCTTGTATACTACAAAATGAGACGAAAAATCATTTTCCGCTTCGTATAAAAGTATGGTTTTTCTGTTATTCTTTACTGTTACGCAGTTAATTTTGAAGAGTTCCTTTAAAGTACTTCAAAATCCTTCATCGATGACCATCCGTAAATCATTTTCAGAATGATCTTTCAGAGTGTCGCTGTCATGTTTCAACAAGATATGCTTTTCGTCTCGTACACTCGAGAATCACTGTCTTTAGGAACTCCACCGTTCCAGGCGTGGCACTTAATTTTACAAATCGTGAGTGTCAGCGAACTCCCTGAGCAACCTGCCTTAATGTACTTATATAAGTGCCCGACAAGTTTAATTTTTCTTAAATTTAACCCCCGAAGCCTTCACTTCAACCACCAATCGTGCTAATAATTTTGAGCGATTTAGCTCTGTCTCCCACAACGCCATCTGGCAAACTCTGTATGCCTGTTTTCCGCCTATGATCCTCAAAATATTAGCGCCTCCCATTTGCGTGATGCTCACGCAGGCTCTGCTGGCAATCCGCTGTCAATTATACTCCACTGTTTACTGCTTTCGACTGCCTTTTCGTTGTACTGGTCTGATTTTTGATCGCCAGTGTCGCAGTTGTACGGAGCCTGGTTAGATTAACGGATATCTAATCACAACGGTTAAGGGTGCGCAAGCGTAATGCGAGATCCGCTTTAGGAAAATTGAACTTTAAATTAGTGAATCCCGCGTGGTTGCCTGATCACGTGATGCAATACACTTTTGGTCGTGTTGTCCTTCACGGGTAAATTTTACCTGTTTTTGCCAGCCGCACTTTCGTAGCGAGTAATGCTAGCTAGGCCATTCTATCGGTGGCTTCCAGCAAGCTGTACTCACGTTATTTTCTACAAATACGTCACCGCTTCCATGGATTGAAAACCGTCGCCAGACTCAACAACAGAAGCCCTTACTCCTCACATAATTTCCTTCGTGCCTTCCTATCCTAAACTCTGGCTTTCTTTAATCGGACTGGAAATCGAGAAATACGGGATAACCGGCGTCGTCTGTGGTTTTTGCTAAGTCGCCGGCCGTTTTCCTCTGGACGTAGTCCCTCGGGTTAGGGACGTCACAGCATGTCTGCACAGTTACGAAGCGTACAAGGAGGCTGTTATAAACCGTACTGACCCCATAAAAGAACGGCGAATCAGGTGGTTGCTTCTAAGTGTCGACCTCTGGATTGGGAATCCCTCAGGGCTTTTGCGGGAAAAGAGACATACCATAACCAGGGTGCATTATGCTAGGGAAGAAAAAAGGAAATTGGGTCCTCCTTTCATCGCTGCGGCAAATGACACTGGGACATCCACCATTTGGCGCCTCCAAAATTTCAAGTACCTGACGACAAACCGACAACTGCAAGCGGCTACGGGCGCCGAGATCATTGTAACCATACGGGATCCGAAACGTCTGAGCGCTCCACCAGTAGAAACACTACGGGCTGTGAACGGCACCCTTAACCATACACACAGATATCACTCCGGCACCCCGAACTAGGCCCAAATCGTACATTTCGTTGAGTATTCATCGCCGCCAACGCCACACATTCTATTATAGACTTCCTTCAGCATTTTGACTCGATGATCGACGCCCGGCCCGAGAAAGCATTAGATCTTCAAGCGTCGGTGGCCGCGACCGCCTCCAACACCGTCGTCAAACAGATCACACTTTAGTTCGCTGAACCGCTAGCCCAAAAACTATTCGGTGAATTACTTTTCATCCATCCGAGCATACTTCGGCACACCGGTCCACTTTCCACCATCACTTCAAAGTTATCAGTTATCAGGTTCTGCAAATTTTAGCCGGCCTCGTCGCTTAGTTCCTGACAGTTAGCGCTCTTCCAGCCGAGGCCAACCTGCCTTGGAGGGAAATAATACCGTGAGCTCTTTAAACATTCAAAGCCCGTCCGAGATAAAATGTTGAACACACAGGATGACTTTGTAATTGGTTGTATAATTCGATACTCCGGGAAGCTAGCAGTGCGATAGAGTCCCGCGCACTTTATTCGTGGTAGTTGTGAGAGGCAAATGTCCGGATGTTAGTCATTTCTCGTGACAAAACGTGGACAAAACAATTTTGTTCGGACGGTGTCGGTCAACGCGACGCGATGTCCATCGATTGCAACAAACCTGCCATGTTAGAATTTTGATTTACTGAGAAACTCCCTTCTCAATTGTCTCATCATCCTTATTAACCTTAACGGCTACCAGAACTGTTCATAGGATCTTCCGATGGAAAAAGAAATGCATCCTTGTCCGTCGCACCGGAAGTACTGGACAAACGAGCCAACCGGAATTTAAGGGCAATAGAAACCGTAATCCTTATTCACGAGCCTCTGGTACGATCGGAATGAATTGCTATTTGGTCTTTGAGATCTGTGGGAGGATATGGTACCTATGCTCAAGTACAAAGTTCTTATGACCAGAGAATCTCGTGTACTAGGATGTAAACCAAAGCTCAAAGGTCAGCAAATCATGGGTAATGTTTTCACTGGTTGTGTGGAGAGTAGAAGGATGAATGCCCTATGGAATATTCACATCGTTTGCAAACACAAGTGGAGTACTGTCGTTGATAATGTGGAAGTTGTCATTAACATAATTAAAGATGAGAAGCGGACCAAGGGCGCTCCCTTTGATGTCTGTGATGGTTAGTGGAGAGGGTATTGGAACGGTTACGTTGAAGCAGACCGCTTGTCTACCCAGAAGTGAGATATGAAGATAGCCAATCAAAATTGGGTTCAAGACACCAAAGCACTAGGTTTTCGTCGACATCCCGCGACGGGGAACTCGGTCAAGGCTTTGGTAATATCAAAGGATATTGTTGTCACTGATTTGCCTTCGTCGGCAACCTTCGTCGCTAATTTCAAGTCAATCATGCAAATGCTGCTGGAGTTTACTTATGGGAAACCATGTTGATGGGCGTTGATTTGGACGTGGCTTAGTAGGTAAGTTGTCAGTTTTGACCCAATCATTCTTCGAAAGAATCCTATCTCGAACCTTTCAGTGGATCAGAATGACGACACCGGCCATCTTCCTTGTAGATTAGATATCAGGAAAGGGAGAGGTTGAATAAGTTAGACAGAAGCATAGGAAAATCCATACCTCTCAAGTGATAGAAGACCGTTTGGTCCAAAGTAGATTGAGAACTTTGCTTTGCATAAAATTTGCCTAATATTGTATCTGGCACCCAAGCTAGAAACTGGATTGGGCTTCTGAAAAACGCATTGATGTCACCTTTTCGTGCATTGAGGAAAGAAAAGTAAATCTCCCTACTAATATCATTAGGAATCAACCTAGTCTCTTCCACTTCAAACAGAGCTCCGACACCAGCGCATGATACTTAGTTACGTGCAGTTCTATGTCAGATGCTTCTCACCGTTTCTTTGCCTGAAAAATGGTACCTATCGCTAAGTAGTCTGACTTCCTATTCATAACCCTTATCGTTCTAACTGCGTATAGGGCAGCTCACCCAAAGCCCTCTCCCGTCCACTCACCTTACTAATCCAAACACCGTCGCCAACACGGTGTGGCAACCATAATCTGCAACCGTCTTCTAAAAAAACAAAAACATTCGCTATCACCCGCACCCTTAATTTTCATTAACTGTTCTCTTCATGCAAATGACTGGCCTGCAGAAACCACCTTATTTCGGAAGAATCCAAAAGATATCCTCTAGACGAAATAAGGCAAACGTCTTGGATTCTTTTTTATCATGCCTCATCGATATATATCCACTTTGGCCAATTCAGAATTCAAACTATCGCCACGAATATAGAGTCCTATGTAGTATCTTTTCTCTCCATAGTGGCAGTTCACATCAACCATACCCACTG
>LUCM01006373.1:90274-139250 GCA_008360955.1 Fasciolopsis buskii
GCTTTGGCCGGAGCACATCGGGCGGGAAGCTCGGCTGCAGCGGCGTGCGGGTGCAACTAGGTTGGCGGATTACACCTCCTGCGTTCACTCTCAAACGGTGTTTTCAGGTTGGGTGGCCAGCACTCGGTCAGCCCTACCCAATAACACTGTCGCGGTAAATAGCACTGTAGCTCATACGTTCACGTGCACTATTTTGCACTGGCTTCCTCTTGCTTCTTCCTAAAATTCTTATGCCCAAACTATGCAAAACGGACTTACGAACGACAGTATTTTTATCGGCATCTGATATAAACTGACGTTCACGGTGCACCTTGATATGTGAAAACAGCACTTTTCTTCAATCTCTATTCTGGTCGGCGAAATTTAACAATAGACCGACGCTCTTTGCAACGGTTTTCCACACGAGTCCATCAGACGTTGCCTCTTTTAATTCCGGTTCTTGTTTATTTCTCCAACCCTACCTCATCTCTGGACCAAAGTGAAATTCATGAAATCAAGATTGCTGGAAACAAACCCCACGTATGAGTGTTATCATTGCAAAATTCCCATCCCGTGTCGTCGCCTTTCTTGCTCAATGGGCTGTGCTTTCAGATATTTTGCGTTTTATACTGCCTTTTTGAAATCCAGTCTGGTTTTTGCTCACCTCCATTCCATTATCGCATCCATACTGATCCTCATTTCCGCCACATAACTCTCTTGATTATCGAGTACCCCGGCCAACAGGCGGCGACAGCCATTGCCCTCCAGCCATATTTTGCGCCCGCAATACGCACCTTTGATGCGTTCAAACATAGTATCACTTGCAGTACGGTACTGGTAATCAGCCACCGGAAGATCTTTGCGAACCATTATCTGGCTTTGAGTTAAAGCCCCGCGCTCGTGAAATCACATTGCCTGTTATGTTCTTGCGAGCGAAACCACATTGTATTGCATGTTTGGTTACCTTTTTCCGTGTCTTCACTGTGCCTTCTGGGAACAATTTTGATCTTATCTTGCGCAGGAATTTCCTTTGTCCAGATATTTAGAAAAACAGACAAACCTTTCAAATTACTTAAGTTCGCTCTCGCCTCCTCTCCCTTCGACTCATATTGTTCGTATTATCTCTGCATCATCTATGTAAAAACTCGATCTTGCCTTGCGCATGTCTCTAGCGAATCGAGAAATATACATTATCATAATATTTATCTCTTGCGTTTCGGATCTAGCATCCGCAACAGACTCGCTGTTACCGGTTCTGCCCTCGTAATGGCGAGTCCAAATCTGCTACCCTATCATTCCTGCTAGGAACTTGTTAGCTAGAATTGGTGCTGGAGTTCTTGCTGGTCAACCGAAACTACGCCGATTATCGCACTGAATATCTCAATTCGCCTATTTGCAATCGGATAAAACTGCGATTACTTCTATCTCCGGGATGTCTTGCGCACCTCATATTCCCCAACCGTACTGCCGAATAAGATCAAAATGCTGCGACAACAAAAATGACAGCATATAGGACATTCTTGCTAGTGTATTAAAGAAGTGTTCTTACACAAAATTTCTCTTATCTGACGCGCCTCCCGGCACAGCTTACCGCCACCCGTATGAAAGGATAATCACTGTTCTTTGGAGTACCATATCAGAAGTTTCACAGATTTCCTCCAGATAGTTTGAGACAATCTTAACAGTCTTCTTCCGCCCTCAGCAATTTTTTTGCCATTTAATGTCAAATAAGTGTCTTATCCAATTTGCCTGACGTTCCGCTTGGTTTTCACCACTTCCATCCAATTACCGCATCATCACTGCTTGTTATCTCTTCAGCTTCATGTTTCCGTCCATTACGTAACGCGCCCGACGTTTAGGGATTTCGGCCATATATCGATATCCACTGCTGAGCTCCGTCCATGTTGTGCACCAGCAATGGGCATATTTAGTGCACTTAAAAACGCGAAATGACTCGTAGTCCGCTGTTTGCAAACAGTCCCAGGAAACTCTTTTTGGTCTTGAAAAATTAGTTTTCTATTTTATTGCTTTTCACTGACATACTTGTACTTTTCCCATTGCTTTACAGCATCGCATTTCACTTTCCAGTGAGACTCTGAAATAACTCGATATTGCTCCCGCCTCTTATCCCATTCGATTTCTATCATTTACATTCCCCGTGCATCATCCTTATAAAAATTTGATCTTGACTTGCGCATGCCTCTCGCAAATCGAGAAATATACATTATTATTATAATTATTGCTTTCGGTCTTCTCCCTCTATTGGTGGGAGGTCTCCGTAGAAAGCGGGACTGGGACGGGCTGACAGCAGCATCGCTCTAATTTGGGAAGTTTCGTTCGGGTAGCGCGGCTTCAATCATTTTAAAAATACTAGTATCAACCAATTATGACGAATGGTTTGTGGAGCTTTGAACCTCGTTATTAATCTCAAAGAAGAAAGGAAAAAAAACAAGGGAAAAATAAGTGAAGGCGGACAGCAAAATAACGTTGCCCATGGGAGAACAGGAATAACGAATGAAAAATTGATGAAAAAACAAATCAAGGAACATATTGGAAATAAAAAGGCAGAGTTAAAAACCAAAGGGTGGCTGTCAAAATGGTGTAAAAAACGCAAATGATAGCAGATACCGCACTCGGATGGAGAGGAGGGGAAAAAGAGAAGAATGGCCGTTACAACGGTAGCACAATTACAGATCACGCTGAATGACTGAAACATCCCTAGAAAAGTTTGGAAGCTGGAAGATGAGAGGGGAGGGAAATGGAACTGGGCGAAAAAACAAAAGGACAAAAGAAGAAAATGAGAAGAACGAAGGGAAAAGAGATTAAGAAAGAAAGGTTGAGAACAACACAACGTGGCGAACAAGCTTGTTTTCAGTTATTCGTAATCATTCCGATGTATGACAATGAGTATGGTCTGGAGATGGTTTAAGGGAAGCGGTCGGTTTGCAGTCACATGAGTTCACAACTCTAAGAATTGGTCTGTGTGCATGTGTAACTGATCAATTTGTCACACGATCAGGTTGTAGACTACATTATCCGACAAGTGGTCTACAACCTGATCGTGTGACAAATTGACCAATTATACATACACATATGCATTCTTAGAGTTGTTAACTGATGCCACTGCAAACCGACAGTTTCCCTTGAACCATCTCCAGGCCACTTTTATTATCACGTATTGGCGTGAATACGAATAACTGAAAACGAGCTTGTTCGCCACGTTATGTTGTTCTCAATGTGTTCTGTGGGATTTTTCAAGCGTTTAAAGAAAAGTTGGTCGACGGCCACAGGTCATATAAGGTGACCTTGCAGCAGAGACATTTGCCACGGGACTGGAAAACCTCAACGATAGTGGTTATCTTCATGAGTATTTGGCTGCGGGAGATAGGGAACTGCAGACCAGTGAACCCATTAAGCGTCTTTTGCAAAGCGCAACAAAGCATTAACTGAAGCATTTACATCTACAACTGACGCAGCATTACATCTCGCGCCTCGCTGAATGTCGTTCTCTGAAATGAAGATCCTTTTTCACCAACTTGGGCAAAACGCGGCATCTACGACTTAAGACAAGAAGAAACCTGCAGCTTTCAAGACACGTAAACGGCAATAAAATAACAAAAGATGTTCAGAACAAACGCGCTAAAGAGGGTGAGAGTACCGGAACTCCAAGTTACGTGGAATTTTAATTGGAGTGATCAATGCGCTGCGACTGCAAAGAAATCCAGGGTAGAGATTTTGGGCCTAAGTCAAAGCTTTGGCGCACAGATAAATGAATTTTTCGCTATGTGGGACATTTGTAGACCCTTTAGAATACCGCTTTCAGGATTGGCTCCGTTCTTTCCAAAGGATACGGACCGTTTGGATAATGTGGAACGACTAGACATGAGCTTAACTGAAGGCAGAATAGAGGAACCTATGATTTTCTGACCTGGGTCCGTAGGCCAGACGAGTTCCAAAAATAGAACAAATTATGGCTCTGATTCCCTAACTCTTGTGCTAGCTGTCTTCTCAGACCAATGCAACCTGCATCTGCGAAGATGTCAGAAGGGGACTGAGAGTCACGCCACAAATAAAGACCAGGCAGCCTATGGACTGACCGAGCCATGCGTCTTATAAGGAGTACGCAGGCGGAAAGTTTGTTGCACACGTACCGTCGCCGAAACACTCCCTCCTGCGCATTGTAAGATAGTCGTTTGAACCCTGTGTTTTTCGTAAGAAATTCAATGTTATGGTTTTTTATTTTTTGCCTACTCACCATAACGCCAGCTGTAAAAATTTGCAAACTGCCCCTCTCCCCGCTTCCGCTCTTCTCCAAGCTCGCCAATGGCCACAGTACATATGCACCGGCTAAAATAAAGTGCATACGAACTGCAGACCTCGTCGCCAAAAGCTCCGTTCCGTCCTAAGCGATGGCTACCCTGTCCTGCTAGGAAGCTGGTATCCAGATCTGGCGCTCCAGCACCGGTCCGCTTAACCCAAAGACAAACCAAACTACGCCACTGACAGCCCTGTATACCTCATGTCACAAGAAGCATTATGACTGGCCAAAACACTGTTATTAGTACTGCGAGTGTCGTGCAATCCCCCAACTTCCTGAACCTTACTAACATAGCACACTAAAAACTCCGACATCGAAAATGGGCGACACGCAAGCCGTGCATAGCAAGTGGATTTAAGGGCTGATTTTAATTCTTTCACGACCCCGCCTTCTTGCCGCCACACCTCTCATACCAGCCCACTCCCAGCCGCATGAGCTCAGTGAACATTCTTGTGAGTTCAATGCTCTCTAGGTCCAGAATTCTTCATATAAGTTCATCCCTTAATTAGCTTGGTGCAACCTTCAATGTTTCCCGCCCCTTCATCATCAACATTACACTAACTCTAACATTGTTAATTACCACTCTCCTACCCATCTCATATGCCTCCAGTCTGGTTTTGACTAATCTCTATCCCGTCATAATATCCATATTATTTTCATTTTCACCTTATAACCCTCTCGATTTTCGAGGAATCCGATCATATGGCGACGCCCGCCCTCTCGCCCCGGCAAAAGTTTGATCTCGCGATACGGACCTTTGATGCATTTAACCATGAAATTACTAGCAGTACGTGACTGACAATAAGCCCCAGAAAGTCTTGGCGAAAGGCCATCCAGCTTTTATTTAAAATTTTAAAACTCGTGCCTTGCATACCACATTGCTTATTCTGATCACGGGAGCAAAGACTGCAGCGGAACATGGATTTATTCCTCCGGATAGCTTGATGAAACAAACGTTGACCGTCAAGGGCGGTCGCCGTTTGTACGTTGCTCACGCGCGCCCCGTTCGCACGCACCTGCCAAAATATACTCAACCTGCTCCGACTTCCGACTGTCTTTTCCTTGTACCGGTCAATTGTCAGGGTTTTCAGCATAGCAGTCGTACCGAGCCGGGAACGAGTGATGCACAAGTGGTCACAAAGGTTAAAGGCGAGCAAACGTAATACGAGATCCGCGTTAGGACTATCGGTTCTACAAGACACTACACTTTTAAGTCTGGTTTTTGACTCCCGTGTTTCCACTGCGCCATCCTTGTACAAATTTATTCTTGCTACGTGCATGCCTCTCGGAAGTCGAGAAATACACATTATTTGTTTGTTTATTTATTTAAGCCAGAATCGCCGAGAGGGATCTGATCGAGACTATCAAAACAGAAGACGTTTTAAGTGGAATTCGTCACGAGAACATTTTCCAAAAATATCTCGACTCCAGAAGCAGGAAAACGGAAATAAACTAATACAGTATCGCTGTCGGTAGAGTTATTTAGTGACAAACAAGTAAATGGATGGAGGAATCACCGTTGAGACACGTTGTTAAACGGTTAAGATAGAACTGGGTCTTACCTCAAGTGAGATGAATAAGTATGGCTGCATTTAAAGGATGCGTTTGTTTGAACATCACAAGCCCGTCTTGATACACCAATGGAGTAGTCGTCCTTTTGGCATGAGGATGAGGTTTTCTTTCTCTACCACTCCCTGAGTATTATTCCGTTTTTTCCTGCACGTACTAGTACTGCCATAATAAAGAAGCCCTTATGTTCTACATATCTCAGCGGGTTAATTTCCTGTTAACATAATCGTCAGCGGGCTCACAATAAATGCATTGCAGTGACCGTTCTATTTATCCGACAGGTAATTTCAGGGTGGGTTCTAATTTGTTGGTTAAAACCGCCAAGAAACTGTAGGATATGATATTTTATTGTCAGCATCAACTGCTTTTTGTAATGAATTTCATGCGTGACTGCTGAACATTTCCCATGCTATCGGGTACAGCGCATTCGGCCGTGTATGACAGACCTATTATTATTTATAGGAAAATAAACGGTCGTGCTTTTCCGCCTTGTGTGACACAGAAAGCGCGAGAAAGAAAGAGCTCAAATCCGTACGGTGTGCTGCTTGTGGAGATAATACTCTGTGGAAGCACCGCGTTATGCGTCCGAAATTAGACCAACCAAGCGAGTGTAGTAGATTACGTTCTGACATTTCATTCAAAAGTGGCAGTCGCTAGGATTCCTTTAAACTACCGTGATGCTGAAACGCTGGCCAATGTGTTTTTCGCAGGTGCACCGTCATGTGCCTCCGAAAGTTACGTCATTCATGACGTATCAACATCAGGGCAAACCAGTTTCAATAAGTATAAAATTTCATTCCCAGACACTTCTAGTACATGCGGTACATAGCGAGACGCGGTTAGAAACCGAAGCTGTGCATTTTTTGGGTATGCAACCATATTAACACTAATCGTGTGCCCCGTTACTGAAAAAATAATTACGGCGTACCCTGCGGCAAATCGCAGTCAAAAAACCACAGATTCTTTGTTGGATTCCCTTCGGACTGCTCCCACCGGTTTCCAAGTGACAACTACGCAGCAAGGGGGACTTGTAGAA
The DNA here is from genome assembly GCA_008360955.1 of Fasciolopsis buskii. Classification (NCBI taxonomy): domain Eukaryota; kingdom Metazoa; phylum Platyhelminthes; class Trematoda; order Plagiorchiida; family Fasciolidae; genus Fasciolopsis; species Fasciolopsis buskii. The sequence continues at coordinate 97,177 of LUCM01006373.1, forward strand.
AATATGCAGTCCGACGTACCGAATATTTGTCGGGACCCTGAGGCGTTGCTTAGAGCATCCAGAAGAAGCCCAACTGTGGAACTATCAAACGAACAGCATACTCACATGGGTCTGGAAACTGCCATTCAAAGACAGTTTTCTAACACGGATCCGCTGCCGGATGTCGAGGGAGTACAATTCAGTTATGATGGTACGACGATTTTCCGTTCATTAAATGTGCGATTGCGACATATATATATATATATATATATATATATATATATATATGCAAGGTTCATATGGGCATGCCGTTCACCGTCAGGCTGTAGAACCGATTGTCCTAAAGCGAATCTCGGATTACGTTTGCTTACCCTTAACTTTTGTGATCACTTGTGTATATAATGTTTTGGGATCCTACTTGTTGATTCTAGCCTAATCACTGAGAATTCTGCTGTTCATCAGTAATTAACAATATCACACTGTCTTTCCAATTCAGTTGTTCCCTTAAGTGTTCACTCGTATTCCCTCTCAAGGCTGAATGCGTAATCTAATCCACCGCATGGTAGCGATTGACTACAGCCTAAATACAAATCAAGAACAGGCCGTGACAAAAGAGGTTGGTAGACAGAAATGTGTTTTTTATTTCGTGAAACAACAAAGTTCTGTGTACAAAACTGATATGGGTAAACTGAATAACAATAAGTGTACAAGAGTACTACAGCCGCGAGTCACGTCTGATTTGCATTATTTTTAAATTCCGGAACTTTCAAGTTGCATTTGTACAAGGCGTTCAGTTTTAAGCTCGCTAGCACCTAGCCTAAAACGTCGACTTCGTGTGATTTATTAAACGCCTACCTGCATGGATTACTTACTCATCGTATTCGCCGGTTTTATCAACGGGATGCGTAGTGTTGTTTTATGATTTTTACCTCTTTGCGTGTACCCAGATCTCATACATCCCATGGATTTGTTGGTTCATCACTCTTTTGCGGTATGCACAAAATTATCAATGTTGGAATACGAATGACATGAACTGAAGAATGTACAACGCACAGACAAAACAGTTTAGTTCCGAAAAGGTGAAAAACTGCTTACAAATCGAAAACACCGATGATGATTTCAAAGTTATAACAATATATACGGGGATTTGTATCCAACTAACAAGCTGTTTCCATTGAGATTGGCAGTGAAAGCAGATTCTCGAATAAAATTTAGGAAACGTCGCGTATAATAGACACACATTAATTGTTTCGAATTCATTCACTGACACGAAACCGTGACCGAAAACAGATAAACTGAAATATGCACCCTAGGAATCCGGAACAGCCAGATTCACATCAGAATTAAACTTACCGCCAGTGGAAGTGTTGGACTTTTATTCCCGCATGCGTAAGACCCATGGAAGACATTACTTTGTCGAGATTCGTCATGTTATTCCCGAGAAAATAAAATTTGAATTTACCTTATACAAGTTCCCGTGTGCTTGAAAATTTGTTTGTCAGTATTCATTGCCTAACTTTGTCATTCATTGTCTGTGACTCGCGTGATCCACGTGCATATTTACGAAGAGTGACTTTCAAATTAGCTTTCGAGTCTTCGTGTCATCATATTTGAGTTTTGTGTATGTTCATATAATGGCTAATGTTAAAAATCATTGTCGGGGAATTTACGACTCAACCTTGTTTTGGATTTGTGATTCGATTTTGGCTGCGATGTACCCAAAAAGAACCGGCGAGATTCAAACCAAAGTCGAACTTACAACCAGCAGTGGTGCGGAACTTAGTTATCAACAAGGAATGAAAGCCGAATATTTCTGCGTAAGGCTGTTTACAGATACGGGCATATGATGAAAGGATAAACGAACACCAGTTGGTTTGGATTAATGTCTTAGTATTCTGACGTATACGGTGATTATGTCTAGGTTTACCATATTTGGAACATTTAGTAACCGGATGTCTGTCATTACAACCTCCCATAGAAGCCTACTTTCTCACCGAGGCTTTTGCCTTGAGTCCGTTGGGTTTTTGCCTCGTGCCTTTGAATCAGATCTATTCCTTGATTGGCCGCCAACGTCACAGCTTGTCTTTTGTGTTTGAAGCCCGAGGTTGAAGCAAAGAATACCCGAACAGTCTTTATGTTTGGCCCAGTGGAGTTTGGCCCGTTGTTCATTTTCAAAGTTGGCTGGGTCTCTGTGGTGGAGAATGCCATTGTCAAAACTCTCTGTTTGGTGAACCAGGGATTGGTTGGAACATGAGGATTCTAAACAGTGTTCACGTGGATTGTCCTGTGACAGTGAGAATAAAACTTTTCATCCGATATCCTCGTACAAGCAACTTACCACAATCCAGCCCTCAGTGTGGTTAAGAGAAACTGTAAAATCTAGCAATTCCAGGATGCACGATATCATAAAAATTTGCCGCGACGCCAATTTGCTGGTCTACAATGGGTCTCCTGATTATAGCACCGGATGAACAGAAATAGGCAAACTCACAAGGAAGTGAATCAAAGCAGTTTCATCTGGAAATTGGTTAGAATTCCTAAATTTTTGCAGCACGAGACCGTACATGTGCACTGTATTGTACTGTATTGTATAAAGAAATAATGTCGCATTGAACTCGAAAATGTGAGTTTACCAAATAAATTACAGGGAAAAGAAATTAATATGTAAAATAATAAAAATGTCACACTCATCGCCTCGTTAAGAATATAAAAACACTCATCCAGGTTGCTCAGGAATTTGGCTGAAACCCGGTCACGGTTTGCCAAAATTCGTGCTAAATATGGAACAGCGGAGTTCATATAGATACTGATTCTGGAGGGTATGGAACGAAAATCGGACCGTGTCAAAATATGAGAGCGACACTTTGAAAAATCGTTGTGCAGAAAGAATTTTGTGAGCAAATTTCTCACATGCTGCTAATTGTTGATCACATAGATTTAGGGACAATTCAGTTAGTGGTAAGAAAGACACCCGGCTAATAATTGATATCCCCGGCGAAGAATTTTAAAGTCTTTTTTAAGTAAACCTGAAAAAAATGATGAGAGAATAGTAAAGAAAGATTGGGAAAACACATTGGTATGCAAATCGGGAGATGGTGCTTTGTTTCACCTTGTAGTGTCGAAGCTTCCTGATTTGAAATGACAACCGTCAGAGACTCTTTACACAGGAAAAAATTTGGGTAGTCCACTCCAGATTTTGATGAATAGTAACTCCCAGGTATTTCACATAATCAAACTTGGTAAGAGCTTTTTAGTTCATGGAAGACGTTTCGGATGGGTAGGCTTACCGAGAGGGCGAAAGAGAGAACAGACTTTTGAAAGATTTAGATGCGTTGAGATTTAAACGAGCTCGTGCAGAGAAATCGTGAACAGAAGATAGGTTGTTGGGAAAACTTTGAAAATCATCGTTGTTCGAAACGGCTTGAGAGAGGGCAACATCATCAGCACACTTAAACATACGACAAGGGGAGCTAGTAGATAAGTCGCTGATGTAAGTACAGAAGAGAAACGGTGAAAGAACAGCACCCTGTAGCACTCCTGAGTTGCTAATTAACAGTTTCGAAACTTTATCGTCCATTCGTGTGCACTGGGTTCAGTTAGTAAAGTAGTCAGACAGCCATGCTAATAAAGAACTGGGATAACCAAATGTTATCGGTTGGTGAAGTTTAAGAGACCGTGGGATTGAGTCAAATGCTGACGAATTGTCTAGGGAGGCGCAAAGCACAGATTTCACTGATGCGTTTAAGGACTTACAAATGCGGTGTGTAAGGGAGGCGACAGCGTCCAAAGTGGATCTGTTAGATTTATAAACACACTGAAAAGGATCGTCAGGAGGATGCATAGAAGAACGCAGGTTCTTATGTACAGCACAGTTCGTCAGTTTAAGACCAGAAGACGTTAAAACGATGGGGCGAAAACGTTTTGCTAAAGCAGCAGAACTGTTAGATTTAGGGATGGGAATAATATTGACGGGTCTCCAACTGTCAGGGATGGAAGAGGAGATTATTGACGAAATAATCAAAGAAGTAAATTCATCCGTCAGTGCCAGAGCACCATGCCTTAAAAGAGTTGAGGATAGACTGTCAGGACCAACCCTATGTGGTGCGGTGCAAATCGAGTACCTCTTCTTTAAAAAACTTGTAACTGTCATGTCATCACCCTGACCAAATATGGCCGGGTTATAATTGGAAGGATGGATGAAAGCATGGCTGATGCTGTCGACATTTGTAAAACACTTTGCGCGCTTCTTTTTCGTCCACGCGAAAGTCAAATGCCTTGCCATAGGAATCGAATGTTGTTACCACTCAGGAGTTATTGGTGAACGTCCTGTTGATGCGTTGGATTTCCGCTTTCATTAGGTTGGAAATGTACCGCTCGCTTCAGTTATTACGCGATTTATAGAAGTACTCCTTGCATCGTCTTAAAGATTTCAGCTTCTGGGTGGAGATGTGGCCATTTGAGACGAATAGTGTTTCTGAGAGGCAGCAAATATCAAATAATGCGTTGGCCGTCTCTGTGAAAAGTTTGAAATTGTCATTGAGCAGGGGTTCAAAATAGAAACAGTTAGATGCGAGTGAAAGGATTTCTGAAGAAGAATAGGGTTGTTGCGTGAAAAGTTTACGGAGGCGAACTCGGATTTGATTTGTTCGTCTGAAGGAATGGGAAGCTGACCTAGGGTATATCTTGGGCCTTAACGGAAGCAAATAATGATCGCTACTTGAAATAGGAGCACGCAGTTCCAGGGTGGTTGTTAATAACTCTATCTAAAATGGAACCGCCTCTGGTGGGAGAAACGCAGAGATCAGTGGTAGGGTAGATTCATGAATAAAATCACCTACAATAATATAGAGATTATCCTCAAGAAGAAGAACAATACAAACTGAAGAAGGGTTGGAGAAAGATGCGATATTTCGTTGCGAGCTAAACGGGGCAATATATAAATTGGTTGTGATAGTGCTGCTATGACGGGAAAACCTAGGATGACACTGTGTCACAAGGCAGTCAATTCCCTCGAGAGAGTACGTATAAACCGACCAGAAGGAGTTTATGTATGTTGCAACACCGCCTCCAGTCTTCTTGTTGCCTGTGAAATATAGGGTAAATAAGTAGTTTTTGATCAATCATCAGAACTTTCGACCCCTAGATGTACTTGCGTCACGGTCAGAAATTAAAAATGCAACTCCGAAAGCGGACTATCAGTCCAATAATTCCAAATGTGTATGACTTACAAGATAAATGAAAGTTTTAGGAGGAGAATTAAACTAACGTAAAATTTACGGAAACTGCACGATCAATGTGATTGTACAGGGTTTTCAGTCACGATGGTATAGTCATGCGGAGAAAGCCTGTGAGGAGATTCACAGATTCGCGGATGGGATTCTCCAAGTTGTTGTGTATAAGGAAGTTCTGAGCAACGGTAATGGTGCCTGTGATAGTTCTATTGATAGTCGCCATCGGCTCTAGCCCTCGCGGTAGGGATACATTCACAGTCGGTAAACCAGAGGTCATTGGTTCGATGCATCAAAAAAGGTTTCAGTCCGCGAATAAGTAAACGTATATGCTCGCAACATCTATTCAAGGATGAACAGTTTTGCCCGACATCGGTCTCAAGAAATCTTATTGCATTCTTTCAAAGTTATATTGACGAGGTGAAACAAAGTTACGTTCGTATAATTCTTTCTAGCGTGAGTTTGTTAATGACAATTTACTTTCGGTATCTCATTGATGGCCTCGGGGTAGGTCGCTATTCAATAAAGCATCGCCAAATTTTGCTAAAAGTCACTAAGTGACAGAAAATATTTAGATCGCAAAAGAATTTCAGTACAAAAGTAAATGCTGCATTACTTAAATTCACATCCCGTCGGGGCTTCGTAATCATGAACGAGGTGGAATCGCATAGCAAAAGGGTATGCATGATAATATTTGTCTAGGCAAAGCAAAACAGAAATCGTCTTATCATCTTATTTTCCGGCTGAATCGATGTCAACCCCGGTAAGCATAAGCAATTAAAACAGAAACATGTCAGGGAAATTGTTGCCAAATGATTTCCTCTCTGGCAACCCACTCCGTTCTCATTGACGTCCCATTGGAACTTTGAATGTATAAGATACGTTAGACGAAATTTCTAGATGCAAGGAACCGAAGAAAATATCTTTCAGTTTTACAATCAAGATGGAAATGTTTACGTTCAATGCATCATTTGACAATCGGTGCAGCCTTTTTAGTTTATCACCATTCTCTCTTACTGGTCCACTGATTAACGTGATATTTGTTCTATCCTTAAAATTCCAACTTTTAAAAAAGTTTTGATTTTCCCCTGGACCACTGGCAAACCTGTTTCGTTTCACAATAGAATCTCGTTTTTAGTGCACGAATTTCATAATTTATTGAATTATTTTAAATTCACTACTTGCGCAATATGTTTATTTGTCTCCGTCAATTTTACGATTTCCCCTACATTTGTAGCGATCACTTTCTCGTCAGATGGATGTAAACACTTCCGGTATCACTGCGTTTTTCACTCACTGATCTACCCGGATCTTGGAACAAAGCATACTCGTTGGTTCTTTCAAGAAATTTGCTTTTGGAATTATATTCGTCATCGAGTTATAAGGACACCTCAAACTTCATCATGGATCTCGACCACTAGATCGAGGAACTACGTTCCCTGCTTCTACAACTCGTCGCCCAATGCGACCCAGTCACGTCCTTCGTCCAATGAAAATGGAACTAAAGAAGAGTAGCCTAATTTGTTCTTCTCGATCTGACTGGAAATAGCGTACTGGTGGCCAATCAACTTATTTGTTTAACACTGTTGGAGTGGTCACGGGCTGCATTGGCCTTCAGTCGGTTTCCCGAGTACGAAACTAGCGCAACAACTGAGTTTTGCCGTGCATACTTTGCAATCAGTAAAGCCGATTTACTCTTTCGCTGGAACAAATCGCATAACACTAAACGTAAATTAAGGTGAGCATTACATACGATTACGAAATCCATGCCGATATTAACATTACGAGCAAGCGGAATTCTTTTCGTGGTTATCTAACAGCATACAAGTAGACAGAAGAACAAAAACTATTGACATTGTCACTTTTACTTTCCAGTTCACTGAGATGAAATCGATCAGGATATGGTAAACAAATGTGGATGTATCACATGCACAATCGTTGAACTTTTGTTCTACGATGACTTTCGACCGATATGTGAAAACGTTAAGCTCCCATGAAGCTATTTGGTTAACAGGATGACAAATTCTGAAACCAACGGGGGAAAAAATAACGATCAAAAAATTCATGTGTGAACTTAAACGTACAATTAAGCGGCACATCAGGACGTGAAAGAAAACGTCAATTTACGAAAATGGTTAATCTTATGCAATTGAAAGTGTAGTAAAAGTGCCCAAAAATGAAAACTCAATTGTCTCTCTTATGAGCTCGTCCCTATCAAATTGCTGTAAGATTTTCAGTTGAATAATTATAGACAATACTCACTATTGATTGTAAAACTTGCCTTGAGAAAGACTACCCACGGTCGTCGAAACGTTGGCGCATTACATCTACCAACAACGCTGTGTTATTAATATTATATCATTAACAATAAAATACTCACTATTCATCGTAAAGTCATTTACGGAAAATCCCTGTCGCTTCGTGGTCATTTAGCACAATCAACAATTCATTCCTCTACTGAATTATTGCCTTATTTGCATGTTTATTCTAACATTTCAGTCATTTGTACAAGAAGTAGGAAGGAACAGAGAATGAATCAGTGATGGAATAGACATGAAACAAGTATTTCTATCATGCCACAATTCGTAGCCCTATTGTTCCATATCCTTGTCTTTCTGTCTTCGAATGTGGAATATCGCAAACACATTTTGTTAGTGTCAGTGCAACGATCAGTTTACGATGAGTCTTCTTGAAAACGATCGTTTCCCATACCAATTGGATCAATGTAAAATGCAGTCACGTGACTTTCCTGGGTTAAGCTTTATTAATCACATGCCCATATATGCTTTTGGGTGACATATCGAAATGAATTTATTTGGATTATAAGCTATATTCGTTAATCGGTGGGGTTGTTTTACGATTGTGAACACTTTTGTTCAATGCTCATGATTTAATCGCCCGAAAATGAACGAAATCGACTGAAAGAGAACCTGTAAGATTGAACAAACCAGTCATCTGGGTATTTGTCGAGATAAATTCAGTGATCTTGCCTCAAGACGACTACTTTTGGATCTCAAAAACGTGAAACATACCGACTGAAATGTATTCCTTTACCAAACAGAGTAACATCGGTTTAGAACTGTCGAAAAAAAGAAATATACATTAACTGCTTTCGTGAACAGCATTTCCTAGTCCGGATAGTTTGCACATAAAAAGGTAGAGAAAATACCTACTAGTGGACCTTAACGCTGCTCATGGTCCCCTTTTCAAATAGCAAATTGATCACAGATAATAATCGGATATCGGTGGCTCTTGGTTATGGGAACTGGCAGAGAGTACAGGCTAAAGGGGTTCACATCTGGACCCGGTCTGTGTATTCTACTGGACATACCAGACTCATGAGATTTCCAGTCACCGTCAGGGCACTCGAAAGTAGACGACATGAGATCCCCGTGCCCCCAACGCAAGATAATTAGCCTCAAAAATTCCGCAACTGCTTCTACAGATCAAAATGTTTAAAAACTAGAAAACATAGACAAAACCGTGACAATGATTCCGGTTGACTCACCACAATTAACATTACTAGTAGTTTGGTCCTTTTCATATCATCTTATGACATTTCGCGGCACATTCAGTAATCCTTAAAAGATTGTTTTCACTTAAACTGGAATTACATATCTATTGGCAAGTGGACCGCTGTTCAATAAAGATTGCTTGTGCCACAAGCTAAACTTATACAGTTGGCTCCAACTGAGAGTCAGTCAACGTGGCCAGTAAAGTCGATCTGTCTGCCAGTTTTGAACACCTGATTTCGAACTCGGTTCTACCAGTTTACGACTGAGGACCAACGATAATTTTTCTGCATCCTTAATTCAAAAGTCATTATTTTTGTTTCAGTTGACTTCCAACCGGTCTACAATTGGTCCGTGGCCCAAAATATCCAGCAACGGATAAGGGCACTGTCATCTAGTGTCAATGTTCGACGAACCCTTGAGAATGAATCAGGCTCGCGTAATAGCTAAAGCGTTCGACTCGAAGTCGTTCGTCCCGAGTTGGCGTCCCAGTTCGGGCGCGGTGGATTTGCACTGCTGATGATTCCGGATTAGGATGAAACAAGTGTACAGTACTCCCGTGATTTTCAATGTCAAAATGGACGTTGACATTGCATGATGAATCACTCGGCAAAATCAAATCAGAAACTCCTGTGACTGAACTCTGCCGACAGAGACAAGTCGTTTTTCTCCCCCCAATCAACTATTAACCAGGTTCTTCGTCAAAGTTGACACTGTAACCGGTGGCAAACACATTTGCAATGACGATTTCATGACCTAAAATCGAAAGCCTAATTGGATTAACTCAGATAAATAAGAATATGAAAAAATCAACACGAAGAGATTTATTGTACCAGAAAACAATTCAAGTTAAATGTGATTTTCAAAGGGTTCTTTCTGTGAGAAAAGTGATGACCTTAAGACAAATTTATCGATGGAAATTGATTTGTATACGCAGTCAGAACACAGAAAACTGATAAACAATTACCATCATAATCGATGTAACCATCGCCATTTCTGTCCACTGTTGACATGATGCGTTCAATTTCTTCTGAGTTTACTGGAAAACCACTGGCAGTTAACACATCACGAATTTCGTGTCGTTCTAATTTCCCGTTTCCATCGTGATCCATTTTCTGAATTTGCATAGAAAAAGTCTGGTTTAAAACATACGGATTTCAGGAACTTTGAACTCCGCATTCAAAACTAACTCTAACAGACAGACGCACAAAAAATAATGTCCAAATTTTGAATATTGATTGTACTACTGATTTAATCGACTAATAAGTCGAGAATTTTCGCGACAATGTTGGATTAACTTTTGATGTTCATGCTGTTGGTGTGGCAACCGGAAGATTTGTGTACCTTTTAAATATACCAATATGAACAGATTTTTCTGATAATTGGTATGTTTGATCAACTTTGGGATTTGTCTCGATTGGACTTAAATACCCACCTGAAATGCTTCACGCAGTTTACTCCGACGTATGGTTCTTGTGCGTCCATAGTGTTTCATGAATTCACAAAATTCTTCGAACCCAATTTTCTTACCACATCCTGGAATAGCAAGAGAGAAAGAAAAATATCGGAGCAAAATGGCAGTTTAAAATTCCGTGCGTTGAACTGAGTCGCTTTGAAGTGAACTCCTAGAACAGAAGACCTACGCGATAATACTGTGAGAGATGGATATGTATGGAAAAACCGGAATAAATGGTTCATGTTATCAACTATATCGGAATCGTTTATCTTACATACATAATCGTGAAGTGCACATATCTGGGCAATAAATTTTCTTTTTAAAAGTGTATGACCGATTTTTTCAACAGCCCCGTCAATAATTCTGTAAGCAGGCTAGTAAATTTCGATTGAAGCAAATGCATACACTGTACAAAATCAAGCACTGTCAAACTGAGTAGGCAAATAAAAGCCGAATTCGGCAGTACTGAAGCCTGATTGGTTGGAGCAAGCCAGATTAGACACGTGATGTGTTTGTTCGCCCATTTGATTATAGTCAACAACAAATCAATCCAAGTCAGAGAAGCAAACATGCCCAATCAAAATTCAAGTTATTATTAGTTGAACCACATCTACTTTTGGTAGGAAGGTTGACGGCTGCATATTCATTGCAGAACCAATAAAAACAAGTTTCTTAGAGATATAAAAGTACGATGAGATCAAGATTAGAGAATGGTGTTTGATTATTTTAAAATAATTTACACAAATTCAGCTAGGAGTTGTTCGAAGATGAATCTGTTGTTGTCAAAACAGATGAAAAAAACATGTTTCACATTTGCTCTATGAATAAACAACACTAGTAATCAAACTTTCTTCAAAATGGACCGAATAGAGCGGTTATTTGAAAATTTGTATGCTCTGATTCTGGTTTCCGTCTCACAACATCAGCTATTCAGATGTGAGAAAAACGAAAAAAGAGGACAACAATGAATGTTAAACTGGAAAATAATAAACTGAGACATTATGTAGAATAGGAAAACACTTCCAGTTCAAGAGTACTACTGACTAATGTAGTGAGCGAATCTCGTAGACTCGAATTCGGACCAATCCGCCAGTTGAGTTTTTCGTAGGTTTTGCTGTGATATCAAACGAACACATCAACTAATATTTCAGTCATTGATTGCCTCGGACAATGGTATAGTAGTATGCGGCAAGACCGACTTTCTGTAAGTATGTGTAACTCGTGTCCTAACTATCCGAATCTATTTAAAATTGATGATTGAATCCGAGGCCCATTACATTACTCTTAACCCATGAATGGTTGTGAAGTTTCGATTAATAAATTTTACCTGTAGAGCAAGCATTATTCAATGACAAAAACTCTGACGACCTCCGGTCACAAAATTGACCGCAACCAGGCATTCCAAATGATTCTACGGAAACTTAACCTGAGATTGTTGGCTTTTCGTAAGTCTTTGTCGATCAACCGACTAGAAGACAACACTATGTGCACAAAAACTGCTAACTCACAACATATGCTTGTCCTAGCATTAGCTATGCTGTCTGTTTGGTTTTTATTATTTTATTGTTCCCCGTCTCATTCTAACATGAATTATTTTGTTCTACTGGCGCGATGGAGAAGATTAAATGAAAAGCTCGCATGTTGCAATCTTTACCTTCTAGTCATTATTTTCCAATTCACATATCTCGCATGCTGAAGAGACCTTATTTACGAACCGTATACCTTTGGAACGATTGTTCCAATGCTTTATAAGTCCCCATATCGACATCATACTAGCTTCAAAGTAGCATGCAGCATGCGTGATGACATTTCATCAGTAATACGACCACGTGACTCAATTAACTAAACCAATCTACTTCACACACGTTTCCTTCTCCAAAGTTCGGCTTCAAGCCAGTCCAATTTTGCAGTTGCAATTCGGATTTGGATGATGTTAAACGTATCCCGGCCGAGAACAACCTACAACTTACTTGGATCTTCACTTTGAACCTCGGTATCATTCTCATATCCCAAACTGCACAATTCACCTCAACTATTAGCATACTAGGATCCGGCCACCTCCGACCATCGTCTCTATTACAAAGTGAACAATGCAAGGTGAAGTGTAAGTGGGAAAGACAAATCTGAAGAACTAGTTTGGGAAACTTTTGGAAACCTTCTATACCCGCTGACAAAAAAAGCAGAAAGACATAATCTGAGGATCGAATGTTTAACAGTAGATCATCAATTGGGATAGAATATCCCGTGTGTAAAAGAAAAATAACGACTTGCAAAAATGCAGAAAACTTGAGAGAGTGAACCAATATTCCTGGTTTGCTATCTTATTATTGCAAAACTGTTTCTCAAGAATCCAACCTACTTTTGTTTGTTTTTGATAGAATTTCACGAATTAATCATCATACAGCATCAACATTGAACTTGTCTTTAAAAAATCATGGAATAATTGTGCTTCTGTTTCGTGAAATTTGATAAAACCTCCTATCGTTCATCTCGCGATTTGTGTCCCAGTTTGCACACGGTGAACATGTTCGGACGAGAATAACCAACACGGATGAAATAACTTTACAGTGCCTCCGCGGTCTCGTAAGGATGAGCTGATTGATGAAACCCATTGGTGAGTAATTTGTGTAACTAGTATGAACTGAAGGAACTGTCATTAAAATTACACAGCATACGAGAAGGTCAGTGTTATTCAGTTAATGGGTTTTATTTTAGGGACTAGCAAACTACAGCTAGGTTAAAGAAGCAAGATTATGTTCCAGGATTTAGTGGCATCCCAAAACCGGCTGAAAACTTTTCACGTCCCACGGTGCTGATCGTGTGACTATTTGATAAAACCAATTACAATATCCTTATTTTTCTTGATCGTAACTCTGAATTACTTGAATGAACTTTACCGGGATAAAAACAGAAGTAGAAAATTAGCAAACAGTTGTTATGGAATCTACAGACGTGATCGAGACAAAAATTGAACAAAGGTAAATATGGCACGTACCCAAATTCTCAATGATCTGATACATTTCATTCAATTCTTTCGAACTCGGATGCTCACCGATCGCTTCTAACGCTTTGCCCAATTCTTTCTTCTCAATCTCACCACTTTTGTTCTTGTCAAGCATGGAGAAGGCGATTTCAAATTCTGTACATTACACAGTAAAGAATTGTAACACAAACTTAGTGGGATTGTTAAGAGACTGTTCGATCAGGTACAACAGAAAACAGAACTTGCTTATGAATCGGTTATCAATCGTGTCTGATACGTGAAGAATAACAGTTAGCTAGTTTGAAAGTGCTAGGATTGTGATTCACTGGAAGTCGTACGTTCAAGGTGTTTACTTAAGTGTATTTTTTTTGACAACTAATAGAATACAACATATTCACTGACAAATCATGGCCCAGGATGTGAAATAAAAAATGAACATTTGTTGGTTAACGTATCAGTTCGGAGTTCGAGAGTGAAATTCATGTGCTGCATAAAATTATTTCATTCATTTTAATAAACAACCTTGATAGATGTTAATCAAAGTAACGGAACTGTTTGTTGATGATCTGTCCATAATTTCGGATGCACTAAACTTTCGCAAGTTTCCGGACATCTTTGCACATTGTGTGTCAATGCGAACGAGGCCGGATGTGCATTGTCACCTCGATTCTGAGCGTATAATTGTCTTTTGTCGGTGGTTACACATAGTTTTCCGAACACTTTTACAATGTAGTCAGTCCATTTGCAAAAACCCAGATCCCGTGCATATTGGGCCATAGTTATTCATATAGAACTGTTTATTTATTTGTTTATTTATTATTTTGAAATATTCCCTGAACTATAGAAAACATATTCAAGGCTTTCATTTGGAGTCACTCAAACAGCGAATTAACCGTGGAGCGAAAAAACAAGTATCCGCAGCTTTTTTGCATACTAATATTGCCTTTATTTTCAAAACAACATAGGCCGACCAGCCTATAGATGAACGGTAGAACTTTGTGTTCCTTAGAGTATAAAGAAATCTTATTGATCGGCATTTTGCTAATACGAAGAGCACAAATTCGGATAATTATCCTCGGCTTGGATCTTCTACAGAAGAGAAACAAACAAGACAACAATTCTGCCAAAAAATATTCCGATCACATTAATTTTCCAAATTGGACCAGAATGTCGAATTGACAGTAGGCAAAATGAGTCTGCATGAACAATGCATTATACTGCTTCAGTGTTGCTACTCTTTAGATCGAAAAAATAATCGTCGAGTATGCATTTGCAAATTAAGGTGGTTCAATTAATTTTGGATTAGCTAGAATCAATATTATAGGGTTAAACAGACGACTCAAAGTTTAGCTGTGAAAGATGGAGTCCGAAGGATAGTCAAACAAGCATGGGATGCACTGACCAAGGTACTGTTGACCGTTACTTTGTACTCGTCAAACAGGCATACTCTGTGTGTTAGGACATGCATCTGTAACAATTGCATTCTATGCACAGTTGCGTATAAACCGATAACTTCGCTTCGTCGTCATGTATTGCCCCTTTACTTCTTGGCTTTTCGTATAGGGTAGACCAAGTGTCAACTGCAGCCGCTTGACGTCACTGTAAAAGACGTAAAGACAATCTCGTGATGCAGTCGGTCGTTTGTCATTTCGCTATCAGCTCTCGACAAGGTCAGCAGGCAGTGTGTAGCACCGTGCCTGGCCACTAGGCTGTTGTATGGTACATTTGAGACAGGATGAGGTGTAAACACCAGCCTGCGCCTCGAGATCAAAAAGCCATCATATCCAAGGGTCATTCGTCGTGAGCGAGCTTTCAGTGAGGCTTGATTGAAATCTGTCAGCGATGCACCACCCATGTGTGTGGAACCGACACATACAAGTTTCTACCACTAGTTAAGTGCAAACTAAGAACGCTTGGCCAAATGCGACATTCATTCATCTACATCTGGAGCATTCTGTATATCCCATCATGTGAATATCCGGGGTTTTGCTAAAGTCTCAGATAAAAGCATATTTTCATTAGCCGGTCCTCGGCACACAGCCTTGGAATTATGAACACCGTGGCCTAAAGAACGAGCTGACAGCACTTGTGGACATAACTGGCCTACAAAACCGACTGCGATGATCAACACACCTCGTTTTACGAAATGGGCTATATTGAGTCAAACTAAACGCAGAGGCTTGCCAACACCAGCAGCGATAAGCAACTTGTCACATCCGAGCACAGTCCCTTCAGTGGTATGATCAGTATAAAATACTCAGTGAGCATATGAAACGGACCAATCAGATAGCTTAACAATATTCGGAAGCTTAGACCTACTCACAAAACGCGGTTTGGGCTTGTCGAAGTCTAGTCAACAGTTTGATCAATAAATGTGGGACATCATGACCGAAATGTGATCATTTGAGTTATTCGTGCCGGTTTAAACCCGAGAAGACTGTTCATAAACGTGACTCGATGTTTAGATTTCTAAACACCAGATTACCGCTTTTCACATCACGTGGTTTATCCTTCAGTGTAAGCCTAGTCGAAAATCGACTAATGAAGCAAATGAAACGTAGCATGAATTGTTTCTAATCCATAAAACCAGCAAATCCAGCTAGATAAATTCATTTTTTCTACTTCGAATATTTGATCCATGAAGAAGCAACGCAAATGGGATGGTGCAAACCATGAAGCCGATTTGCATATTCACCAACTTCAGTTATATCCTGATCATTGTGTTTAGTATTCTCGATGAGTACCTTGTAATTCACGTGCTGTCAATCCCAGCTCCTTGGCGTTTCTTTTAGCCGATCCTTTCTACAATAAGAGAAGAATGCAATGAAAGTAACCGCCGAAATACTGGACGAAAATACCATTCTTCGGACAGAGAACACGAGAATGAATGAGAATTGTCGTACAGTATTTGTGAAAAAGGAAACTGACCGACAGAAATGCTGAATATTGGCCCGGGACACGGAATTGTTTGAAAAACGGACCCATAAGTCTAAACAAAACTGCGAATGATAGGCAACACAAAATAAACGTGGTCGATGATTTCAGGAGCCAGACGTGCGTGCGATACGTGCAAACAAAAAGGAATAGAAAGTATGGTGCCCTAAGGTTCGGTATTCGTTCAATGGGAAGATCACATTTTTTTAAAATTCCCAACAGGGCTCCTTCACTGAGGAGTGAATTGGCGGACGTAACAACAATGGACATCACATGACATTGTCAGGAAAAAAATCAATCGGAATTGTTTCAGCTGTTTCGGACAAATTCACGCGCGAGAGACGAGAAAGGAAAAACATGCCGACTGATCAGAATGGGTAGGATAAAAACAACTGATTACTTGGAGTTAACTTGATACATTTAATAAATCACATATTAGCCTAATCGAACGTTTGTAATCAGCTATAACTTAGGTTGAAATCATTGACGTCACGGCTATTGCATAAGTCAAAGCTAAAGTTTTGGTAACATAACTGCACCACACAATTCACATGTGGTTCTCCTATTTACGGTATGTCTTGTCCAAAGAAACGTGTGCTTAGTCTTCTCGAGGTCAGGGATATTAAAGGCTATTAGACGATAGCCAGAAGCTGGTAAACGGCAAACATGGGTCACTGGGAGATAGACAGGGAAGCTAAATAAGTGGAGCATTTGTAACTGTCATGGTCTTCGTGAACCACGATGTGTAGGTTTCCAGGAAGACGCAGTGACGGTTGAATCGTTACTCAAAAAGAGACGATACGGCTGATTCATGTTGTCCCGGGAAACTTCAGTCGATTCCACTACTCGTCTATCGTCGGCCGTTCCCACTCACTCTAGTGGGAAAAGTTAAATTCAACGGACATAATCATTCGTTTATTAATCAAAATCAAATTGTTTATACCAGTTTCCTATGACACAACACTCACTGAACGCTCAGCTAATCGATTGGCTTGATCAATGCCATGTCATAACAACTGCGTCGACATTTGAACAAAGCAATGGATATGACGAGTCAGTATCCACTAACCCTACAATCTCTTAACCGTGACCAACAAGACTTTCATCCCTAATCTTTACACTTATACCGAGGAAAAATTGATCATAAAGAACAAATCAGAAAATTAAGGAGCAACTTTCTTGTTTTTTTGTTGTTGACAAAAATCGATCAACTATTCGTAATTCCGTTAGGTCCGAAAGAGTGATTTAGTTCTAGTTTGAAAAAGTATGAATTTAGTGAAAGCCTATCGTGGATCAGCAAATGGTTAACGGAGTGTTAAGAAGTGAAAAAAATTCGAACTTTGTGTTAACCGATTGCTGCCGATCCACGCGAGACCGGCAGTCAACAAAATTGTTTCGTTCTTGTGTCTTTTTTTACGAACCCAAGTACAATATTAGTAGTAGTGCAGCAAATTGTTCAAGGATGCTACGATTCATGTGCGCGTCATCAACTTGCAGGAACAATGTCAAACTTGCCTGTTGGGCTCGAGAAAAGATCCAACAGGCCAATACAGATGCAGTCATCCTTGTGACCTCTGGACGCAAACATCATGAATCCAAATCTTTGCCGTTAATCAACTACACGTTTCGAAGTTCACATTTGACCTATAGGTCCCTGCTTGAAAATATCAAACACGGCTATTTCAATATTGAAAGGAGTGAAATAACAATCACTGTTCTTTTAACAACCCACTATGAATAGTAATTTGTAACAAACTATAATAAAATATATGATGGGAAATTGCGGAATCTCTGCGATTTCTGACTGGTTGAGGACAGTAAAAAAGCTAATCATTCATCAGTCGAAACATTTGGTATTTACGGTGGGCGTCTGAATGCCTACTTACCTGTTCATTTTTCGAGCTATCTCTCGAAATTTGTCATGTATTTTGATCAACGTTGCCTTGTGAATGACTTAAGACCAGCTAACCTCAACATCAGGACACGAATGCTGGTGAGTTGTTTTGATAATCTAGCTGTTGGTAGCTGGAAAATTGATTTAGCCTCGCATGGTTTATTTAACTCTCTATTCATGGCTTGGTGATGGAAAGCATCCGGCGACGAGGGACTCCGTGTGGTCTTACCTATGGTTTCTGTCCGAAACTGACAACGTTTTGCCAGTAGGCCAATGCAGTAAAATCAAGGCGACAAACTCGTAAGCCCATATAGAGTATGTCAATCTGATTTTATAGATAGGCCATCAGAATTGGCTACGCTTAGTTTCCACAATCGACCAGTTTTTCATTGCCTTTGGGCAACTTCTTATTTGATGTAACTGGATTTTACTTTTGGGATTTAGGCGATTGATCGCTCATTTCCTACAACAATGGTTTTGGTCCTATTCCATCACTTTAGTGGGTTAATTGTTGATTCGGGCTGCCTGAAGCAGTCCACTTGCTTATCCTGTCGATCAGATAATTACATCGCCTTGGTCTCATTGTGGCTGCGTGCTTTCAGGAAAAACCACCTGAGGATTGAACCTACTTCAAATGGATTCACGCTTTATGTAGACACTCCCATCTACCTGTCTTGGCCATTTCACTTTCTTTTACGGTTTTCCCGTTGTTAGGTTTGCTAGGTACCTGGCTGAGTTTCTCGGCATTTTTCAACTCGGTAAGAAGACCACTAAATCCCTTATTCAAATTCTTCTGGTGAAGTAGGCTACCGGCGGCGGTCAAGCAGATAGGGCCTTGTGACTTGCACTTAAAGGTCATGGATTCGAGCTCTCTCACCGCCAGTCAGCTTTTTACTCGGCAGTCCTCCGTGGCCGTGGCCCTGTTCCTAAGAATTGAAGTAATATTATTTCAATAATAACTGCCTGCCTACTCTTTCTGGAAGTTGTCATAGATTGTTCTCCATTCAAGTTAGCATCGTCTTGAAACGATGCCGACAGCTGTTTGATTAGGTGTGGTGTGCTCATTTTCAGTCCCAGGTCATTCTGTGTGACTTTTCCAAAGACGGATACGGGTGCTAAATCAGCTATTATTCAGGGTCGACCAGCTTTTGAGAAAAGCTCGTTTAGCCTATTGTTTAAGACATCCAACGCAACCGTGCGTCCACGGTTCTCGTCCAGTTTCGGGAGGTGATGATTATTCTAAGTAGGAATGCAACAGTTGGACAGAGATTCTATGTGTCTTCTAATGGAGCGCTGCAGTTTAATTATTGGTTTATATCGGCTTCCTGTAGTTCTCTCAAACAGAAGAATACCACTGGGAAGCAAAACTACCTGATTAAAATCGAACTGACTAAAAGTGGACAGGTGGTATTCCTGATACCCACGAACATTTTCCAGTGAGGAAAAAATGAGCAAATCGGACGACTTCTTGTGGAGTTATTTCAAAAATGTAACGTGATTCACGGGAAACACCTAAATAGACCACGTTATTCATAAGGATTCATTATCAAGCCGTTGCAAAAGTATTTAGGTACCCAAAAATGACCTACAGGACTAGTTAGTACGCCCTTAGTCAGTCTGTTTTTCGAACGGATGGTCGGCCAGCCAACTGACTGATGAAGAGCAAGGGTGAAGCTGTAGTGGCTGGTACCATGTAACTCTCGGTGATCTGACTCGGCGTGGCTATCGCGGGCGATGTCGTCAGTCATCGGCCAAATACGTTCTAGGGCTTCTTTTTCGTACAAAGTCGAGGGACGGGGAAAGTTATTGTGAATGCCTAAGGGATCTCTAGGGTTCGGGATCTTGCCGCTATCGGTTTGTGACACGGTACTGTGTCCATGTCCTGATTCAAGTAAATGGGCCATGACCTACGTGGCAACAGAACATTCAGTCATGATTTTAATCCAGCTTCAATCATGGGTTTATTCGATACTTTGGAAAGTGTTTACTCGATCAAAACGCATTGCACTGCCAGCCAACGGTGAAGAGCAAAAACAATGGTGAGGTCGTTGATGAATATGCTAGTATGCTACTGACAAATCCAGAAGTAGTGAGGTTAGAAAAGTCAATTATCCAGAATTGAAACAGCATTGCTGGCAGTTGGGACCACATTATGTCCATCAAGGCTTTCACTCACTCAGATCAAAGAGCGTATGAGGTGCTATAAAACACAAATAGAATAACTCCACCAGCTCGAATTATATGACCGGGTTGGCAACGGAAATAAATTCGAAAACCAATTCATTTTACAAATAATTAGAAACTATTCGGAATTGGGGGTTACTCGGACTAATCCCGAGATCGACAGACTGCATTCTTCCTCCCTCTTCTGCAATGATTTTTAGGAAACTTGACTTTTCGATTGGAAAACTTGCCTTGATAAAGACTATCCACGGCAGTCGAAATGTTGGCGCATTGAATCTACCAACAACGCAGTGTTATTAACATCATATCATTCACAATTAAAACGCATACATGGCGCATCGATTTTTCGATGCACTCCTTAAATCATTTGGTCCCGAAATGTTACTTATTTCTAAGTGGTTCTGTGAGCTTCTGGCTTTTGGATGTAAATTTTGAGGTGAATGCTCACTCCAAGGTTTCCAAAGAAAAATTCCCTGTGTTATGCGGCTTGCCACAAATTGCCGTTTACTCAGAAACCTCCGGCACCGATCTCATAAATAGTGGCGTATAGAGAAAGCGCGACTGGAATTTACGGATTTGTAGTACGTGTGCCTCCAGCCTGACACGCACTTATCGCCCAAAGACCGAGGACACTTAGGATCAATAAGGTGGCTCATGAAATGCTATTCAAAAACATGGTTATTACAGACAGGAAATGTGCGATTTCTGTCGGCATCCTTGCATTGGTATCTCCATGATTTTGTCAGCATATGATGGAAGAAGTCTATTGGCAACCCAGTGGCTGAGCGTTAGACACTGAAACGCACGATTCAATTTCCAGAAGAGCCTTTTAATCTAATTAGTTCCGTTTGTTGGGCATGCTCATGGAAGGCCTGGCAAACAGTGATTTGGAAGATGGATCGATGTGGTCAGTGGACGAAACAGCGGAAAGGCTTCCATGGACCCACTTAGACTGACTGGTTGGGATTCACGAGATCCTCCCGAGCGTGACGGTTGGGGATAATAGATTTTTTGGCTCAGTCTCTTGGTTAGCAGTATTCCTGCATTATAAATCTTCCCTCTTCTATATTGCTTTTTAGGTCATTACATTCCTGTTCACCATTCACTATTTCTCGTTCGCTTTCTCAATTCTGATTGGACGATCATGTGAGTTAGCAGTTAAAACCAAAGCATATTTTTTGCGAGAAGGCCAGCTGTTATCCTCCACTAAGGGTTTACAGCTTGATCATGTGATGAAATGATCGATTACGCACACACACACAGACACACACATCCTTAGAGTTGTGAACTGGCGTGACTGCAAACCGAGAATTTCCTCGATCATTTTACAACCATGTTTAATGTTATGTATTGGCATGAGCACGAATAACTGAAAACGAGCTTTTACGCCAGGTTGTGTTGATTTTAATGTGTTCTGTGGGATTTTTCAAACTTTATTCCAAATATGTAACAACAAAGTGAGAATAATTTTTAACCATAGATCTTTTTTTAATATTAGTCGAAAATGACAGAACCATTGTGAACACTGGGATCGCAACTACGAA
Source organism: Fasciolopsis buskii (assembly GCA_008360955.1). Lineage (NCBI taxonomy): Eukaryota > Metazoa > Platyhelminthes > Trematoda > Plagiorchiida > Fasciolidae > Fasciolopsis > Fasciolopsis buskii. The sequence continues at coordinate 118,891 of LUCM01006373.1, forward strand.
ATATAGTGCAGTGGAATAGGAAAGTTTAAGAAAAACGGAACACATAAGGAAATATCATGCAATTAGGTGCAATTAGCTTGTTGGCGCGTAAGAATGAACAAATAGCACAGGGGAAACCGTGCATTCTCGGTCCGAATCAATTCTCTCGCATGCCGTTGGAATAACAGTTCCAACAGAATAGTTCAGATTGACGACAACTAATGATTGATCTGAAACAATGTCAAACTCGGGGTAGGTGAGAAATTACACTTGTTGACAATCTTGAAAAAACGTCTAGGGAACCCAAATCAAAACCGGACAGGAAAACTGAAAAAAAATTAGTGAGTAGATGGAAAATTGAAGCATTTCGGACCAATAGAGAAGTGCAATTACTACTGATCGACAGGTCAAAGGATACCTGTGATGCCTTTTTTGGATTCCCTGTTCGAGTACACTAGAGTGAAAAACGCAAACAATTTTGATAAAAACTTTGAAAAAAACGAAAGAAACGAAACGACTGAAGGGAAACTGGAGTATCTTTTCCTGAACTTGATGTATACATTAGGATAACAAACTGAGTTCTATCATTTGCCTGTAAAATTAGTTTGTAAATAAGTTGATCAAAGAAAGTCAAATGTTCATGATGCCCAGTCTTTCAGACGGAGTGAGAAGGCAGTCCGATTAAATCAGATACACAAAAACTGTTCTCCCAATGCCCAGGAGCACAGTAATTCCAAAGTGGGGCGCATTAGATGGTACTGGAAAGGTATGAATTTCGAATCAGGTCAAAAACTATCAATAGGCAAGCTGTTACGAGAATTCAGATAGTGAGCGGAGGACGAGTACATTGGTTATCAAATGAGAACATTAAACAGCATTTGCTTAGGAAGTGTTCTCCAAATAACTGGGTGTCAGTTACCGTGCGGCAAAATTTTGAGAAAACGGTGATTTTGTCGAAAAGAAACGATGTGAATTCCAACGTGGCCATGCAGTATTACTTGCGCATGTTGTAGAAAATCAGATTGCTCGACAAAATTCCGATAAAATGTGCATCTATTTACTTAGCTTTGAATTCTACCGATAGATTGGAAACATGAAAGTCAATTTTATTCGCCTCTCTATGTCTTGACCGGTTAACAGCCACGTGATCATGTTTGAGTGTAAAATCGTGATCGATCTTTGGTAAATTTGTCAGCATCCATTTGGAGCTCTGGAATATGCGCGTTCTTGATGTGAAAATGCAGAAGTATTTCCCTCTATATTCACTGAGAATTTACCTATCCAGAAATCGAGCGATTAATCAGTACCACTTGATCACAAACTTCTCATTTTGTTGTCGTCGGTCACATTAGGAAAATTTCGATTGTTTTTGAGATTACAGAACCCAGCCGAATAACAGCGTACAGATGAAATCCCGTATTAGTCTTTTTCAATATAAACAGTAAAGTTTACGGTTGCCATAGCAACGAAGGACGGTTATCCATCGTAATTTAAAAGATACTGCATTCCCCCGGGTTCCAGTAGTGTAACGGGTGGCATAATAAGGCAAATTTTTGTCCGTGCGAAGTTCAGTCTCTTTTCTAGCATCATCAAATTAACCATATCATAGTGAACCGTGGCTGGACAATTGATAATCAAAGGTACGATAAAAGCGAATCAAAGTGAACTGCGGGAGTTCAGAGTAAACCAATCAGCGAAAAACAAACGCATAACAGATGGGCCAACCAGTGTCAGCGATTTGTGGTGAAGTTTAACAAACCGTTTAGAGCCTGCCCGGTAACGTAATGGCTAAGGAATTCTACTCAAGATCATTCGTCCCGGGTTAGTGCCCCATTTTGAACGCGGTGGATATGAACTGCTGATGATTCCCAACAGGGATGAAACAGCCGCACACTGCTTCGTTGGTTTCTTAATGGGGAGTTCAGCGTTGATATTGCATGATGAATTATCTCATGAAAAGCATTTTAATCAGATCGTTTTAAAAATGATTTTAAAAACTCATCAGTTCAAAAAGAATGCTTGGAAAATTACTAAGACAAGTAGTAATTGCTCAAATTTAGATATGCAACCATTCGTCTTGTTCGAACTGGAATGATTCTGACGGTTAAGCGGCATTTTTTATGAGTCACCTTTGTTAATCTATCTACAGCTGACAGAAACGACCTAAATTTTCTTATGCCAACCAAAAACTCCAAAATCTTTAGTCTAAGGATTTTTATGCGAATACTGACAATGCCTAATCGATTGAGCCTACAACCGTTGAGATCCGGCTAGTACACTGAACAACGAAACATTTGCTATTAAATATTACACCATTGTTTTTTTTTCGTATGCATACCCCTTCGCAGATCATGTTGTCCACTGCACTCTGAAAAATTGTGCGCCAATTTGGAATTCGAAACTATAGGTTTACTGGCTGTTCAAAGCAACCAATTCGGAAATGAATGAATGTACGAGTTGCACGAATCATGAACACGGAATGCAAACGAGAACTGCTGCCCTGTTTCCTTGGGCTATTTAGCCGCGACATACGGTTTTCTTGGCCTTTACGAATAATATTTTAACATCAGACCATGGCTTTTTCTGGGGTCACCAGTGATTATCGACTTCCAATTCGTGTTCTCAGTTTCATCAACAATTTGTCTACTAAGCTAGGTGACAAAACAAGACTTGACAGGATTAAACAACAGTAAACATTTTTGTGCATCCTTTTTGGGTGCTCGCTTTCAGTGAACGTCACAGAGAATGACGGTCATAAGATGCACAGTAGGGAAGAGAAAATCCCCCAAAATGCAATATGGCAAGTCATCTCAAGCAATCGATCTCGGTGGTTTCTAAATGTGATTTCTTTCGCCGAATTTTAAAAGTCATCTCGACAATCTCTTAAACATTTCTTGATGGTGAATTCGAATTTGTTAAAGTTTTGTTCTACATAGATTGAAAAGAGGGCTGTGTGGTGGCAGGTACCGTGCCAAATATTCCCGCTCAAACTGGCAACTAGCAGACTAGAAATCAGAAGCAATAACGACTCATTGACCATGTACCGAATCCAGACTAACTTTGCTTTCAACTATCCCACGGATGTTTGGCTCTCAGTGATCGAAAAGTAAACCATGTACTACCTTTGGGAAAAACTTAAGATATCGATTGTTGATCCGATAAATTCCAATTCGAGTATTCCTCAAGTGTTATAATGCATGTGGAAGATTAAAGAAACATGACTGGAGACAAAAAGGCATGCGCAAAGACTGAAATTTCCTGATTTATGGCCAACTAACCACGATGAACATTGTGGTAACGTGAAGAAACTCACCCATGCATACCATTTTAATTGTAATTATGAATTTTACTTGAAATTTTAACTATCAACCTCGGGTTATTGTGCTCTGCTTTTGATTGCCAGTTTGCCATATCGAATCACACCAAAAGAGAAATCAAGAGTACACAAACCAGAAGACCCATAGAGAATTCTAATTGTTCTCAATGGGAAGGCGCTACTAACGGCGATGTTTAGGTATAAAGCATATGGTCTCCAACCAGCATATTCCTTGATCTCTTGAAACCCAATGCGACTTGTTACTACGACCGACTGATGACAGTCCGCTGGTTAAGATTTTCACATTTTGTTAGTCATTTCATAAATTGACCGCCTTGACACGAAATCCAACCATTACGGATTAAGCCTGAATAAAACAAATTATAACTACCATAGCTTATTCATATTTATTGCCCGTGTGGTCGGCTGGATTGTGCGACAACATTTCATGCCTGACCTCAAGGCTGCCAATAAAATCCACTTCGGATATCCTAGAAATATTACACAAATATCGGTTCTCACCGGCACACAGCATTCGTCTATTGCCTGTCCTCATTTGTCACATTCCTGAGCCACAAAACAGAACTAGCCTCCTTGACTAACTGCTAATCGAATGTTACGTCGACGACATAAATATCTCAGGTTGATAACTTCCAAAAAATAGATTTTTGTACGTGTTACGACACTTCATCCAATGCGCGACCGTATGGTGAGAGGGAACTACTAAAATGATAGAAAAAATAACCTACCACGTCTAAACCCTCCCGCCCGTGAACTAGGTTTGGCTGCGAGCTAGGTTAGTCTTCTATATTTGTAGGTTCAAAGCGCACCCCGACGTGTCTACACTACCGTCCAAGTGGTTGAGGGAAACAAGTGTACATCCGGAAGCGCAGTTGCTTTTATGGCCGCAGACTTCTTTGTTATTCTGCATTGCCCTATCCACCATCGCTACTTGTGATCACTTCTGAGATCCCTGGTCAGGTGGTGTCTCAGGGACTTAGGCAACTCACGGCATGTGGAAACCGTGATTGAGGATACCAGCGACTTCCGAAATCCACATAGTTTGGAATCATGTATATTATAAGCCGCGGCTTGCAGGGCATCTCTGATTCGCTTTCAAAGGTCTTCCGGTCCTGAGACTTTGCGTGAGGGGAAAACCGCCTAGAAAGCTTTTACGGAAACTAAAGTCAGCGGCTGTCACCTAGAAGAAGCTATGCATATTGCGCGTTTTTGAGTTAGTGTAACCCCGTATTGGAAATAAACAAAACTAGGCTTGAACCAAGGTACCCAAGGATGTATACAACTTTATCAGCTTTTTGGGATTCATGTTAAAATTAGTCGAATCTATGTCGGAAATACTCGAAACTCGGTAAGAACACTTTTATTTTACAAAATTTCATAAGAGAACATCTGTTCGTAAGCTGTAGTGCAATGCATAGAAAATCAATGCATCCTAAATTGGGTATGCACAAATGTACTAATATAGGATGGATCACATTTCAATCCTAACTGAGATCTCATTAGGTCAATTGAATGGTATTTTCAAGTAATTTTGACATAACTCCGAAATAGTGTAGGAAATGGTATAGATCACAATGACCGACCATCTTCGCATGATCCACAACACCGTTTACAAATGGGAATGAGGTCAGTCTGCGGTTAATGCTAAGAAGATAAAAGCGTGTGCCAAGTGAGTCGATGTGGTTTCTCGTGATAGGAGTAAGTTTGCGTCAGAAACACGCGGTTCCATCGATGAAGATAGAAAATGGGCTGCTGATTTCCCGTTTCGTCTCTCAGAAACAGCCCACCAGCAACGACCACAACGTCCATCAGACACACTTCTGGAAACAGTTAAGATAAGTTCGGGTTGCAATTCCGGACAGCCGCAGCCGGTTATAGCATAAACAGACAAAGAACAATTATCGGCCTTTCAGTCGATTTCTGCTAGCATGCACAGAATCGTCCAACCTAACTGTGTACAAGACGGCCGTTGAGTGGGATATGGTCTAACAGAACACACTCAGCTTTCGTGCTCAAGGAGATGCCGACGTTATCCTGGCCACCAGTGTTCAAAACTGGACCACCTTATTGCGACGGGTGAACCGACAGATGGATGCCAGAGCTAGACTTCCAAAAAGCACTAGAGAGTAGGAGTCTTGTACGCAGATCTAGATCGGCAAGCTTCTATCTCAGAGATGTCAAGGGTTTCAGCTAGAGTAGTCTGCTGTTCTACCTAGAAAATTGTTCGAACACTGAAGCCATCCAAGTGAGGAGGACATTTGGAATTAAGCAGTACGCCCAATTTATTTTCCATCCTTTCACTCTTGCGAGAGGCAAATATTTTTGGCTTCCCTGTGTCTGAAAAATGGCAGTTTTTACAATAAAGAATGTTATTGATATTTGGACAAGCGATACTTTTTAGCAGCACAAATTGCCCGACAGGCTTGTTTTGGAAAGCTCACCGGAAGCCTACGGCTCAAAGTGGTACCACACGAGAGAATCGGGAATGCACCCAGTCCGCAAACCTGACTGATGTGCGCTCGAAGGTATTTCGCCATACCTACCATGTATAATGTCGTTAATTTTCTTGTTCTGTTTTACATACTGTTGCGTGGAATGATGTTGCCCTGTCGAGTTAAGTCGTTTGTTCCAGTAACAAAATGGAACAGGCAGTGGCTTACCTCAGGCTGAGGCTACCAAGCAAAGTGGACCATAAAATCCAAAATGTTCCGGCGGCTTATCCCACCGTCTAAAGGAATTCTAGGTACCCCACTCTGAAGTCCACCTAATGGTAGCCTTTTCAGTAACAAATTGTCTCTCCCCCTTAGTTCAACTGAATGGCATTTCCTAGGGCTAAGCAATTAGTGGTGTAGGTTCACATTTTCTCCCTATCATTTAATTTCCTAGGAGTGGACTTCGTCTGAATTGCATCCAGTGATCTGGTACGGTTACATCTTTGGTTTAGAGAAGCCATCTTGTATAGCTTTTTGGGTAACGAGGACACGAAATTCAGCTTAACCGCATCTCGTTGTGATGGACATATAAGCATGAAGGATATCACCGGGGTGATTCAAAGTACTGGAGTCAAATTTGTGGACATTACGAGAATTATGCCCGATAAAAGATCAAAACAATTCGATTGCCACATTTCCAACTTGTCGGGACGACTGAGCTGACTAGAACAGAAAGCGTGATGAAGTAATGCTAGTCAGTTTGCTAACCGACACTTTGTAACAAAAATGGATTTCAATGCATGGCTGACTGCCCTTCGGACTCCATCCTGCCAAAAAATCTCACATGAGTCGGTGCATGTAACATTCGGGAAACATAGGACTCGAGTTTCGCTTCTATTAAAGCTAATCAATAGTGTATGTGCATAAAAGTATTCAAGATTTGAACTCGGGTATCTCAAATGGAAAGCGTGTGTTACTGCAGTTCTATCACGGCCAATCTAGGATGACCAGAATTACGGAGTTAAGATTGTTCCTATGTCGCCCCCAATGGCAGCCAGCAATGCGCGACAAATTTGTGGGTGCACACGGTACTCGTCCCACTAACTCTCGTCGAACCAGTTTATGGCTTCGCAGCAGGATTGGGTTACTCTCCAACTTTGCTGGCTTCGCGTTTGGGTTTCCACATACATATATATATGTGTAGATATATATATATATATTTATATAAACGCTACCATCAAGTGGACTTCAGAGTGGGGTACCTAGAATTCCTTCAGACGGTGAGATAAGCCGCCGGAACATTTTGGATTTTATGGTCCACTTTGCTTGGTAGCCTCAGCCTGAGGTAAGCCACTGCCTATTCCATTTTGTCACTGGAACAAACGACTTAACTCGACAGGGCAACATCATTCCACGCAACAGTATGTAAAACAGAGCAATCATTCGCGTTTGACAAGGAGTCATAGTTTGGATCAAAACGTCACAATATGTGTTATAACTCAGTGTACACCCCCTAACCCCTAAAATAATACATATATATACATATATATATGTATAAAATCGTAATTAGCATCTGGATTAGTGAACAAAATTTTCGCGGAAGCGCACGGCCAGTTTTGTGGTTATTGACGCTCGTCACTGATTCGTATCCGGCACCCGATTGTCCAAACATCCTTACCCATGCAGTACACATAGTACTTCCAGTAGTGGTTTTTGAGTGGTTTCATTTCTAAGCCGTTTCCGATGAATTAAATGACATACTCAGTCAATAAGTGTGCAGCTACAAAAAAAGATGGAAAGAATTCTTTATTCTGTGTAGTGCATGCCCCACCTTTTTCATCGTTTGTTTGAACGCATCACGGGAACCGCAAGTTGGGCATTTATGATGCCACGTTGTGTGACAGCTTTTCCGTTCGCACTTCTAGTGGTGTCCATAGGAGCCACATTTAAGCATAAGCATTATAAAACAGTCACTAAAAATGGCTTGCTATTACCCCTGTCACTGACAATCGATTACTCGTTATTTTAACACCATACAGTACACGTATGTTGATCATCGCCATTAGTGTACTAAGTGGTCACTTACCGACCATTAAACTGCCAGTGAGCATATCAACTACTCAATGATGAAATCATCGAAAGTCATTCCATTCGGTGTTGTACAAATGACCTTCTTTTCATTTTTCCGTCAATTTTTCAAAGAACAGAATATGTGAAATTGGAGCATTTGTTTGAATCATGAATGAATCGTGACAATATCTTGTGCATTTTTTCACTTGCCACAATAAAAATTTTCGTTGTATTTGCGTGTACCAATATATTTCTGGAGCAATCAGTTCGAGGTGCACAAGTGGCAAGCTAAAGGAAACATAGGAAAAGGATGAATTGGAATGACGAAGTTGATCTGTGATAGACCCGTGCGTTATCTAACGTCTCAGGGCTACACCGCTAGGAAACCACCGCAAAATCACTAGTGGTTTGCAGCAGCGCAAACCACCGAGAACTACTCGAAAACAAAATCGAAACCACCTTATTTTGACTCGGTTTTACCACATGGGATATACTAGTAAACTTGGAATTGGTATGTCTCATCAGAATCTAATTTGTAACACCAGGAGTGTGCATGGAAGCTCTTCGTTGAAGAGTCCACACGAGAAGCACAACTGTGATTTGTTGATAATTATTTCTCATCTGGGCTGAGCCGATCACACTTGTGGCTCTTTTGTGGAATACTCAACGGAGTGCTTCCAAGCACACTCCTGACCCACAAAGTTAGATTCTGGTGACACATGTGTTTATAAATATATATATATATATATATATATATATATATATGGAGAAAAAGAGACTTGGGAATGGTGAAAAATTGACTGCAATTAGCATCGAGTAGTTTGGCGTTTCTTAAGGTTCAATTCGAATTTCTCTGTCTGCTTCGTTTAGTTCTGACGAATCGTGTATGGGTTTTACAATTGTGTCCGCTTATCCTTTCTTTTAAACCGATTCTTTCTACATGTAAAATTGTTCCGTGTAAGTGATCGACAAGAGCGAATCGAGAGGTTAGCATTCCCCAAAATTTGTCTTCTCTGTAGTTGAATGGATTGGATAAGGGGGCATAATATAGCAGAAATATTCGATTTCTTCTCGTCAAAAAGTCACTGAACTGTTCAACTAAAAATTTTCGGAACGTAATTCATCGAAAATACAGCAAATGGCAACTGGATGATAGAATGAACGTTAATGTTTTTGTTTCACTTACTGATTTATTTGTCTTGTATACGCAGATAGGCTTGGTAAGGTTTCGACGTGAATCGGACAGGCAAGTGATCGGGACTGTTCGGTGCAGTTGAACATTTCGGTTATCATCGTTTACGTTCACATAAATCCATTCTTACTGATATCCAGAACAAACGCTTATGAGTAGTATGTGTGGTCGATGGCTTCTATGTTTGGATGGCAATCCTTTGGACTCAAGTTTTTACGCGCTTAATTCAGGTCATCCGGTGAACATTGTACTTGGGAAGCGCCCGGCACGAGCTTTGCTCTCATCGGAGCTCATCGATGATGCATTCTCACCATTACTTCTCATATATATATATATATATATATATATATATATATATATATATATATATATATATATATATATATATATATATATATATAAACTAATGAAATAAACACTAGTCACTCTGTGTTACCTGTTGTGAGTGAAGCGCTGCATAGTCCCAAACTATAGACTCGTATGTCTGTTAGCTACCCAAAGGACACTTGCAAACAATCGAAATTCGGATGCACTGTTATTCAAATACTGAACAAGGTTTACTCCTATCAGAGAACCCTAGAACAGTTAGTGTGCTATGTATTCCGTTCTAGCCATGAAAATCCATATATGGATAAATCGTTAGGGGCAAAAGCCAGTTGACCTTTAGCCCTCATAAAAAGCTCGTGTTCCATAAAATCTAAGACGCTTTCGGTACTGGCAACTGTCCGCCTATGTCTGAAAATCTTCACAGCCTCATTAACAGCTCACTGATTTTTATGACGCCTTATGCATGAATGTAGTAAACACTTTACAGACATTAGAGCCAACTGCAAGAGGGCGGAGGATATTGGACCGGAAATCTTGGCTCTAAAACTTGGAGTGGCATAGAACCACCAAAGGTCTCTTTAGATTAAGAGTGGTAACGAATCAGAAGAGAGTAAACTGCCATTCACCACTAAAGTGACTGGCTGATCTGGGATTCGAACCCGTGAACAACTTTGAGTGTAAGATGTTTAATCCGTCTGACCAATCAGCTTTAGATTGTTTGAAACAGGATTGATTCCCCGGAAAGTGAACATATTAGAAGGTGGCTCCTGCGATCGGTGGTACGACGTGACAGCCGAGGAATCACCCCTAGGTAGACCAAATCCACACAGTTCCTTATAGCGTATGGGAACCAAATGCAAAGTACGCAATAAGCATTCTTAAAAAGTTTCAACGATGAGCGGGTCATCAAGAGCCTCTGTGTGGCATTAATGAACGCGGTATCTATATCCATGTGTAAAACGCCTTGATCTTTAACTGCTGTCCAACCAAACGAATGTTTTTCTTGATAACCACTCATAAGCCGTTAATCTGGTCTACCTTCGTACGTCTGCATAAACTCTAGAAAGTTGAACGTGCGGAACATCTCTGAATAATTGATAAACAAAGTGTACACGTCGATTGGTTCTAATATGCAACAAATCCAAAGATGAACGAAGCGAAATATCATTCATAGTCGTATACGGCGCACGCATCGATTGTGCAACCCCCGGGAAGGAAGCTATCCCAATAGCGGGGTCCTTTAATCCAGTGAAGCAACGGAGCAAAGCCCTATGAGTTACATATTTGCAAAACTGATTATTCACAAAAAAATGATCACACTCCTCTGTTCCACAAATGTCGTCAGTTTGAAGGAACTACTTTCCAGTATCGTTTTAGCTTAGTTGGTAAAACTAGTAGTAGTAGTAGTAGTAGTAGTAGTAGTAGTAGTAGTAATAATAGTAGCTGATGAAACCTCATGGGGGTTATAATTGCTAAGCAATACATTTAGTTCGCGTACATTGCAACACTAGGTCGGATGGGTTCCTTCGGTTACAAGTCATGTTGATGAACGAAGGAACGTTTGTTGTCTGAATGCACGGAATCAACGATTTGCAATGTGTGAAAACTACGTCATTCGACTCCAACGGTCAGCTGCCAGTTTCAATCGAGATGCAAACCAGGTTTGACGAATTGTGAACCGAGCATACGTACCATCATACTATCAAGAGTTCCTTGTACTGACTGATTAAGCTCAGAAAACCAACTGAGCAAACTTTGGAAATGTCATTTACAAAGTTAAAGTGGTTAGTAGTTCACGGACGCCAAATATTTGGCCAGACCGTTAAAAAAACAAGAGATATTGCTCGTAGTAGCATATTTAACAACACAAATTTTGTACTACGATTTAGATATCAAATTGACATATAATTCCAACAAAAAATTCCTGGTGATTGTACATCTAACTGCCAACAACGAGAAGACAAGATGCGCGTACTCCGGTGTTCGGTTTTACAAAGAATCGAGTAGAGTGTAGGTTTTGTACGCATACTATTTGCACTTCTGATCCGAGTGGGAGACTCCCATGAAGAGTTGCAATAATGGTCTCAAACTGGCTCATGGATACAGCTGGTGATCTAGCAACAATGAATGCACTGAAACCCCAGTGTATCATAGAACAGAAAACTTTTTATCCTATAGGGAAAATGAGTTATGGAGCAGAGATTGGTAAGTTCAAATAAGCTAAGCATCGGAAAGGTGATATGAACTGATATGGACGAACGAAATCGGAACTGCAAACCTGGATATAAAACGGAACGGAAAAGATAATTGCTGTCAAGTTAGTAAACTTTTTCGTTTTCCTTTCAGTTCAGGGATCAAAATCACATAGGACACAGCCACTGTCCACGATATCTCACTAGCCCGTCAAAGTTTTCGATCAAAATACTTGAAACACCGTGAAACTGAACTATAAACTGGGCCAACATTCAGAATCGTTAGAAAATCTATGCATAACCCCATTTTCTGTAACACTTAGTATAATCAGGTTTTTGGGGATGCAGGGCAACACATCAGAAAAATCGTGCAGAAAAACATCCTCACCAGGAAGATAGATTGTTGGATACATTTGTGTGATACAATTGGACAAAGTTGTGTACTGTTATTCACATACTTACCGGTCAAATGATCATTTAATTGTCTGTCCGTGGTGCCGTCAAAAGAACGATGATAACGCTAGCGGATAACAACAAAACTATGCACCCTTCGGTGCAAATGCAGGGCCGCATTCAACTTGAAACTTATATAAATATATATACATATATGCATATATATATATATATATATATATATATATATATAAACCAAGCCATATGGTCATTCATTCTGCCACCAGTTGTCAGCGAGTGAAAATCAACCTCAAAATGATGTTTTTTTACTTTATTTCATGTTTGGCATTATTGATACAGTGTAGTTGTGTAACCTCTATCATTGTGGACATGCAGTCACGCATAATCAACAAAGAAAGATATCCCGTCAAATGAACAAACTGTTTGAGAGAAAACAGGCATCCGAAACTCCATTCTGAATTGATTCAAGCTACGATAGCTCGAAATAGATGAGACAAAACAGAAGTATTCATTTAAAAAACAAAAAAACAGGCAGACTAGGAACAACTCACCATGGAGAACATAATATTTTGAATTGAAAAATATGAAGTTGTTGATTGGTCAGACAACAATTAGGCGAGGGAAAACAAATCCACTATTTATATTAGGATTACAATACTGTAAATCGTTTCTATTGGTCCGTTGATCACATTTCAGGGAATAAACTGATTTATGATTTTTTTAAATTCTTTTCTGACTGTTTATTTCTCCCATGATGGGGACAGGACTTGAACACACCCAAATACCTAGTCGTACATTAGGGTACCCAAGCCTCTGAGAATAACTTCGACTGATTTTAGCTTAGGAAACGAAACCAAACATAGTTGGTTAATGGAAACCAGGTCACATGGAGGACAATGATGTTAACGATAAAAATGACGTCGACGAGGATGGCAACAGTGATAACGATGACCATACTGATGGTTAAAAAGCATATTAGCAAAAAGAATACTCAAGTTGATACGCAATCCGGAGTGTGGAAGTGGGCGGGACGCAATAAAACCGGAATCCATTAGGATTTGGTCCAATGAGACAAAAAAACGAGGGACAAGACGAAAAACCGTTGGTTCGTCTTCGAGAAGAAACAAATTTCCCCAGTAATGTTGGTCGATGGGCAGGCACGTGTTTGCAATGTTGTTTTATTCACAACGAGCAGACAGCGACGAACATGTGCTAGAGAATTAGGCCTACAGGCGTGGAAGAGAATCTGAATATAAGTTATTTCGGGTGTTTCCCTCAGGAAAGCATTCGAATGTGAACAATCTAAGGCCTTAACATGATGGGAGGCAAAATAAGCCGTATAAATATATATATATATATATATATTACATGTGTACAATTATATCCAATTAAAATGAGAAATTTTATGATTGAATCTCTATAGAGAGTATACGGTGAATGTGAAATTGCGTACGCGGGTGTTCAAACAGCATCACAAGAGAAATTTAACAGATGAAACAAACCACTACATATAATGTTTCGTTTATACCATTTATGAATAGTACACAGAGGAAATGGGCATTAGGGACCATTTAGCTCAATTCGATGGCCTGATAATAAAGTGGTTCTCTTATTTTACCGTATAAAGTAGGGCAACCCTGTTCCGTGCCTTTCGTTCTATCATCAATTAAAAGCTTTTCTTGTTAATGCTTCAAGGAAATTGTCACACTTCGTAAATAACAGACCAAAGATGTTACTAACTGCAACCCAGTATTGTGCGACGCACCATTTAGTCCGAAATTCAAGATATTTAAAGCCTACGTGTACTAATAACCAATTCATTCTATGAGAACCAACAAAGAAACATCACCTCTGAGCAGTCCATCCGAAGTTGGGAAATAACACGACCTTTGACCGGTTGTGCTGAATTTTTACTCCGGCTGCCGTCGCCTCATTAATTTAACGGATGTTTTCCGTTAAAGGCATTGTTTGTCGTTATTCACGATCGGATTTACTCTTGCTCAAACACTCCTGAAATTCCTCTTCGCTTGGAATTAACTGCGCATGTGCACTACGGATTTCCCAATGAACCGAAAAGACGCATTCTTTCTGGTTGGCCGGGTACTGTTAAGCGCACCCCGCCAGTCAAAATGTCTGTTCCATTTGTACTGACTACCAACACACGCTCTCTGTTCACAATACTATCGGATCTATCTCACACCTCTTGTTCTCGGATACAAGCTCATACTTGCGTGATTTGGATTCTGGAGTCAAGGCTGAACTCCCATGTTGTGGACGCCCGAATATCCATCTGAGTGGACAGGCAATTTAGCGCATAAATTCCTCCTGGTCAAGCAAGTCTGAAGCAATTTATTCAAATTCATTTCTTGGTGTTGACTGTCTAGCTATTTGGCGTCATCCTACGTTTTCTCGGCATAGGAGCACAATTATAACGAACCTGTACGTAGCCCTCAATTTGCGCACAAACTGACATTTCATCTTTTTCTGATTCTTTTCTCTTTCCTATTTCCCTTAATGGATGATAACCTACAGATCATTGTAGGTGATTTTAATCACATCTCGATACTTCCTTTTATTTTGTTTGATTTGACTGACCTATCAATTTCCCCAACCAAAGGGATAACTCCAGCCTAGATAGAATAATCACCGACCATCCCGAGTTGGTCTGTGTTAAACTACGTGTTTCAAATTCAACCAGTGACCACTGACGGTTACTTTCAAAACTCACAGTTTATTCCCAGATCACTCTCCTATCTTTCAAGGAGTCTAACAAAATCAAAATAAAACTAAGCCCTTTTTCTTGGGAAAACATTTTTCTTTTTCAACGATCTCTTTTTCACGGAAATTCGTTGCTCTTTTTGGAGTTCTAAGTAACAGATACATCCAATCTTCTTTTTTTCTCTGTAACGGCCGAATTGCATGACACATACTGAAGGCCTTAGGGCGAAAAGAAAGAAACAATTCTATAAATTACGAGATTCCCGGAAAGCCAGGTTCGCTTCATCCTTAATATCAAAGGAAGTAAAACGAATCGACTCATATGTAAGCCAACTCCTGACCTCCTTCAACAGGAGACGTCTCTGACAGGGAATTCGGCTTTTGTGTGGAAAAACGAAATCAATATGCTGTACAGCAGATGTAGAAAGCATCAACCAAGCGTGTATCTGCCCACGTAATGACT
The DNA here is from genome assembly GCA_008360955.1 of Fasciolopsis buskii. Lineage (NCBI taxonomy): Eukaryota > Metazoa > Platyhelminthes > Trematoda > Plagiorchiida > Fasciolidae > Fasciolopsis > Fasciolopsis buskii. The sequence goes on from LUCM01006373.1 coordinate 134,015, forward strand.
CTGTAATTTCATAGTTCCCAGATGAACGCGCTGATGTGACACCCATTCCTAAGGAAGAAATGTTCAGACGTATTCACTCGACCAAAACAGTCACAGGTCTAGGTCCTGTTGCTATATCTTCACTTCTAAAATATGAGTTGGCTTCAATCACGCATTTACTGCTCATCTTCATACCTCATTATGTAAACATTCCATTCCCATTTGTTGACGACAAGTCACTATTGTGCCCATCTTCAAAATTTAGTAATTCAACTTTTCTAGCCGAACGTTTTCGTCTCATCGATCTTACATCACGTGGTCTTCAGCTGGTTAAAAAAAAACTACCCGTCCCGTTACAGCGCCAAGTCGCCGTGCGACCCGAACTGTGTCGGAAGTTCCTACTAGGTAGGAATAAACGCATCAACATGACGTTCACCAGCAACTGCCGAGTGGTAACAACAATCGATTCCTATGGCAAGGCATTCGACTGTTGTGTGGGAAGAAAAAGCATACGAAAACTCCTGCTGATGTCGACAGTATCGATCATGCTTTCACTCATCCTTCCAATTATACCCCGGCCATATTTGGTCAGAGTGATGATATGACAGATAGTTTTACTAGGGACAATGAGCTCGACCTTCTCCGCACCGATGAAATTACCACAGCGGTTGGTCCTGATAGTCTGTCCTCAGATCTTTTAAGGCATGATGCCGTGGCTCTGACCGATGCACTTAATTCTCTAATTAACTAGTCATTATTCACTTCTTCCCTCTCTGACTGTAGGAGACCGTCACTATTATTCCCATCCTTATATCGAACAGATCTATTGCTTTAGAAAAACGTTTTCGCCCCATCGTTTTAACGTCTTCTGGTCTTAAACTGACGAACTGTGCTGTACATAAGAACCTGCGTTCTTCTATGTATCCTCCTGACGACCCTTTTAAGTGTGCTTATAAATCTAACAGATCCACTTTGGACGCTGTCGCCTCCCTCACACACCGCATTTGTAAGTCCTTAAACGCGTCAGTGAAACCTGTGCTTTGCGCCTCCCTAGACAATTCGTCAGCATTTGACTCAGTCCCACGGTCTCTTAAACTTCACCAACCGATAACATTTGGTTATCCCAGTTCTTTATTATCATGGCTGTCTGACTACTTTACTAACTGAACCCAGTGCACACGAATGGACGATAAAGTTTCGAAACTGTTATTCAGCAACTCAGGAGTGCTACAGGGTGCTGTTCTTTCACCGTTTCTCTTCTGTACTTACATCAGCGACTTATCTACTAGCTCCCCTTGTCGTATGTTTAAGTGTGCTGATGATGTTGCCCTCTCTCAAGCCGTTTCGAACAACGATGATTTTCAAAGTTTTCCCAACAACCTATCTTCTGTTCACGATTTCTCTGCACGAGCTCGTTTAAATCTCAACGCATCTAAATCTTTCAAAAGTCTGTTCTCTCTTTCGCCCTCTCGGTAAGCCTACCCATCCGAAACGTCTTCCATGAACTCAAAAGCCTTACCAAGGTCGATTATGTGAAATACCTGGGAGTTACTATTCATCAAAATCTGGAGTGGACTACCCAAATTTTTTCCTGTGTAAAGAGTCTCTGACGGTTGTCATTTCAAATCAGGAAGCTTCGACACCACAAGGTGAAACAAAGCACCATCTCCGGATTTGCATACCAATGTGTTTTTCCAATCTTTCTTTACTATTCTCTCATCATTTTTTTCAGGTTTACTTAAAAAAGACTTTAAAATTCTTCGCCGGGGATATCAATTATTAGCCGGGATGTCTTTTCTTACCACTAACTGAAGTTGTCCCTTAAATCTATGTGGATCAGACAATTGCAGCATGGTGTGAAAATTTGCTCACAGAAATTTTTCTGACACAACGATTTTCAACAGTGCGTCGTCTCATATTTTGACGAAACGACCGATTTTCGTTCCGATACCCTTCCAGAATCAATATCTAATAGAAGCAACTTCCGCTGTTCTATATATAGCACGAATTTTGGCAAACCGCTGAACCGGCGTTTCAGCAGAATTCCTGAAGCAACTCTGGATGAGTGTTTTTATATTCTTAACGAGGCGATGAGTGTAACATTTTTATTATTTTACATATTAAATTCTTTTCCCCCTAATTTATTTGGTAAACTCACATTTTGACTGAAATGCGACATTACTTCGTGTACGCAAAAGTCTATACAATACAATACAAGACTTGAAAGACGCGTTCGACTTTGTGGATCGGACAGCATTATTCAGTGCTCTCCACCGATAGAGTATGGCGACGAGGTTCGTGAACCTATTGCGAGCATTGTACCTGTGGTTGCATGAGGGCGCACGGTGAATTATCAAGTTTATTCGAGACGAATAGTCTACTGGCGTTCGACAAGGGTGTCCCATCTCTCCATTCTTGTTCAACTTCGTCATGGACGAGGTGATGGAAGATGCTTTAGGAGGTCTCCGGGATGCAGGAGTCGAACTGGGAAATGGAGGAAAGCTATGCGACCTAGATTGCGCAGACGACGTCGTGTGCCTGTTCGAGTCTGCGGACCATGCACAACGCGCCTTGGACAAACTCTCGAAGTCTGTAGCTCGGTTCGGTATTTGCTTTGGACCTTCAAAGTGCTGTTACAGGACTGGAAGACAGTAGTGACGAAATTGGTATTGGATGAAGAGGAACTAACGATTGTGGACCGTTTCACTTACCTTGATAGTTGCGTGTCGAAGGCAGGTGTAAACGCGACTACAGCCAAGACTCGAGCGGCGTATATAGGACTGAAGTGATTGTGGTTCTTTTTAACATAAGCGAGGAAGACGAACATCAACGACTATCGTTGGTCGAAATATATTGCAGGAATATTTCGAGGAACAACACGACGGAAAAAAATAAGATCGATTCAAATTAACCGTAATCGTGCCGAAGCCGCGTTTTAGATTTACTATGGTGCATATTAGTCTCTGAATGGATGCGTGAAGTGAATCCCCGTCAATTGTTTTCCCGGTTTCACATGCTGCAAAACATGAATTAGGTCGGAGACGTTGGAGCGTCTGAACGAAATCTCTTTCGGGGCTGATAGCGAACGATTGCAAAGACAAACGTACGAATTTTGGTCGCATGCAGTATGCGACACTTGACAGCTGTTGATTTTCTGATCCGAGTTCTATAAATAGGAGATCCGTTATTCACATCCAACGAGAAACTGAACTCAACCAAGAGCAGACGACACGTTTGTACGTATCCTATCTGTGCTTCTACGCAACCATCCCGAGTGATGTGCACGACCACGGTCGGACAATCGTCTGTTCGTGCAACCGTCTGACATAGCTCCACAGGAACTGCTGAATGAATATACACAGAATGACTGCGGAAACCGGCACTTTGTTGTTGGCTTGGATGTGAGTGGGACAGTAAGTTGTGCAGCGTAGAATGTCCTATTGATCACCCCCTGATATAATTCGTTTTATAACTTACGTATCAAGTTTGAACGTAGCGCGATTGAACAGAAAATTCTTCTGGAGCATTGCTTTCCCTATTCTCCGATCTTGTTCTTGCATTGTCCAGGATATTAACCGTTCCAAGTAGTCATTTTGAGCAGAAACTTCGGCGAAAATGAAGCGTATTTTCGCGAACATTTCATTCCCTTTCCCTGCTTTGACGACCAAACTACTGCTCGCCCTCGTCCGTTCCAAGCTGTTTTCAGCGAAGCCATAAAGGAATGGAACCACCACATTAACGACCTACGTGTACGTCCAAATACGCTTTTCGTTTCCCAGGGTGAAGTGGACATTTGGACAAACGGTTGTAAAATCATCTGATAACCGGTTATTGTTAACATTAATGCACCGAACGAAATAACGTCTGTCTACGGTGAAATTTCTGAACGCGGATGGTAGTTGATTGTTTTCAGTTTTACCATGACAAAGGTCGTGAAACAGTGACACCAAAAGTGATCTCATTGCCACCCCCATTTTCTGACCAGACGGAACTGAATGGTGTGAGCATATAAAGATAATTATTGTTTCAAGTAGCCCAAAAAATCAAATTGACCTTTTTCGGTTTTTGCGAGATGAAATGTGCCTCGCACAAACAGTACCACAGTAGGCTGGCTAATCACTTTGCTATTCCTTGATATGGAGAGTTATCGTTACCGAGATCAGAGATAGTCTGTCCGGATGTTCAAATCTCCCTTGGTCAGTTGTTGTTCTGTAACAAGTATGAAGCCGGAAAAAAAGTTGACAAGATTCATTTCACACGTTTGAACATACACAAACTACAATAACTGTAAACCACTGTGCTCCCTAATCCTGTATGATTTTATTTATTGGCATGAAGACGAACCTGTTCACCATGCAATTCCTGGCTGGCGGACGAGTTGCAGGAACTGTCGACATTCCAAGCCTATGTATAAGACGAGGCAAAAAAAGAAACAGCGAGAGGGAAAACCAGAGATGTAGGACGTTTTGAAAGGGGGAAGAAATGAACAGATACCTGGTATAATTCAACCCTAAATCATCCGTCGATGCTAACTTACGGTGTCTGTTTCAAGTTTTCACTAACTACTGAGAAAAACCAAGTCGATCAATCAAATTGATTAGCTTATATCGGTCTTCAATGATCAACACTCACTGATCGATTCTTCCACTGGCCGCTTTAGTCTAGCGTTGTTCATGGACTTTCTCATGCGATGTTTTTGCCCAAATTATCGACTGACGACGTAACCGATGCGAGGTCACCCCGGAAGTGTTGATCAATGACCAGAGTAAGAGATACACCGAATCAAAATCCATTACCTTCATACAGAATGTTTGGGTGAGGTCGAAACAGGAGAAAAAAACCTAGCTGCCTCGTGGGGTTCACAGAAGAGATTAGAATCGTAGATGAAAAGGAAATTAGAAGGACAAAAATTGCGGGAGAGTGCCACAACAAGGGTCTAAAGTGTTCGGCTACCAGTGGCGAATGGGAGTAGACGTTCGCCATTGCTTATTTCTACTTTTACACGACTACCTCCTGCTAGGTGGATAAGTTGGCTCCATGGACATCGCGAATCACTGTAAACTCGGCGTAGCGGTTGGAGACCGAACTCGTACGGATTGCCACCCAGTTTTGCGTCCAGTAGCGGTTACCGTAGGTCGATCTTAAGCCTAGACTTCCATGTCCCTTTCAATATGACCGATCAACGTCTTCAGCTGAGCGCCGAGGCGACAGGGCCATCCCAAGCACGGTGTGGGAAACGTGTGGCGAGACTTATGTT
>LUCM01006373.1:150460-164730 GCA_008360955.1 Fasciolopsis buskii
CTGCAGCACAGTACACACGAGCTTTCAACTTCAGTCAAATATTAGGCCGACGCCACAAGTGCTTCAATCCAGCGTAACCTGCACGAGCCTTGAATATACGCATACTTACCTCCAATCTCGAGCTACCATCGTTCGACACGCAGCTACCAAGGTAGGTGAAACGGTCCACAATCGTCAGCTCCTCTCCATCCAGTATCAAGTTCGGCGCTGCTGTCGTCCAGTCCTGTAACAGTACTTTGCACTTTGAAGGTGCAAAGCACATAACCCCAAACCATCAGTAAAATATGAGGCCGACGTCGCAAGTGCTTCAGTCAAGCATAAGCTGATTGAGCCTTCGCGACAGTCGTGCATACCAATATTGCCCGAAAACCATCGTTCGAAACAAAACTACCAAGGTATGTGAAACTGTCCACAATTGTTAGTTCCTATCCGCACAGTATCAACTTCGACACTACTGCCGTCTAGCTCTGCACTTTGAAGATGCAAAGAACCTGCCAAACGGAGCAACTGATCTCGACAGTCTATCTCCTGTGCTCTTTGGAAGATTCGCGCATTCAGACAAGCATACCACTTCACCTGCTTAACCAATGTCACAGAACATATCCCCAAATCCCTCCAATTCCCAAATAGATTCCTTCATCCTGGAGACCTCTCAAAACACCTTCCATCACCTCGTTCATAACGAAGTTGAACAAGAATGGAGAGATGGGACACCCTTGTCGAACGCCACTAGTTGTTTCGAATGAACGTGACAGTTCACCGTATACCCTTACGCGACCATAGGTATGCGAGTACAATGCTAGCAACAGGTTCACAAACTTAGTTGGCATACCCTTCCAGTGGAGAGCGCTGAATAGTACTGTCCGATCCACGGAGTCGGAAGCACCTTTCAAGTCGAGGAAGACTACGATTGTAGGGCGGCGGTGCGTGTGGCGCGTTTCGAGTATCTGTCGAAGAGTGAATATTTGGTCAATGCAACCTCCACCTGGCCGAAATCCGGCCTGTTGTTCGCGTATATTACTCTCGCGAATCGGTGTCAAACGGGGCAGCATTATCGAAGCCCAAACCTTAGTAACTATCGGAATTAAACTAATCCCACGATGATTGCTGCAGTCACTGCGTGTACCCTTCTTGAAGATGGGTATAATCACTGACTTACCCCGCAATACCAGAATACGCGGTCCTGATTATCCTGCGGGACGACCGATGCAGTATGGAATTATTTGTAGGCGTGTAACTCATGGGAAATAATGGACGGGTACTGCTAGGGAGTCCAGCCGCTAAGCAGAAGCACAGTTAGGATTCTCAATCAAAGCCTTTGGTTCTGACAAGAATCTGATCGCAAGGCAGCGGGGAATAGCTGAGTGGAAGCCCATCTATCAATCAATTATTCTTTCACTCATTTTTTTGACTGAGCTGCTAACTCAGGTCAACCCCCAACTTGGAGGACCAGGAGACTACTTTGTCAGGCCTCTACCCATTGAATTCCAGGCATGATTTGATCTTCGGCTTGAGATACGCTATCCTGTATAGCTCGTTTAGTCATGGAAGCATGCAAGCCGTCACACCACGTCAAGGTGCAGTCTCGTTGTGACGGTACTTACGACCTCCGGTAGTATGTTCAGGTCAGTATTCACCATGTGGTGAGCGGTATCATGCTTCGTAGATAAGTGATCGTCACTTGGTTCGAAGTTTGGACGAATTTTATCTGTCGGATTGCCTGAGTCGCATTGTGCCCTCATTGAACATATTTGGTATCGCGCGCATGCCATCATTCCCACTGTAGCAGCGGGCAGCTTTCACCACTAAACGGTTACAAACCCAAGTGTATAGTGAATGAAGCACTAGCATCCAAAAGTGATTAAACAAAAGAGTGACCTACAGTTTATCGTACAATCTGACCTCGCCGATCAGCGGCGCTGAAACCCATTGAATGAACGCCTTCGGCTTCGGACAACTGTCCACGCGTTTTGCAGTGGCCAGAACCTTTGTCACCTTGCCAGAGTCGTCCTAAATCAATCAAAACAAGGAGAAAAGATAGTGAACGAAATCAAACTTGTCTGAGAGAAATTGCACCGAAACGAACTGGAAGAAAACGTATTAGAGGGATAATAGGCTGATGAAAGAATTGACTTATCAATTCGAGATGACAACACAAGCGGTTTGAGCTAACACTTTTGCAAGATCGATTTTGTAACGTGTAACGTGTGAAAAAGCTTTTCTGTTACACATGCCCAATGACCCCTTAATCTGGTTGACGGACTTATGGTATTTGGTGACCAGCGAAACACTTACAAAGAGAGCAATTCTAGAGAGAAACTCTGTGGAAAAGTTGTTTTCTATTGTTATTTCCGTCCGAGTTGTTTACTCTTAAACGAATAAAACGAGAAAAATCTTATAGAATAATAAACTAAGTAAAATGGAGATTTTGTGGTGGTTGACGCAGATTCGCCCTCGACTCTGATTACTTAAACATGGTGGTTTTCTTTTAATTTAAAGTAAATTGAATCTAATCCTATTTGGTTCTGAGGTATGCTTCATATAAAAAGCATACCACGGTCTGAATCCTGACCTAATCCAAAATGTTTCATATTGTGATACGATAAGTGAATGAGGTATCGAACCGGCGGATAGTGACGCAGAAATTCGAAAACTTCTTGAAGCATGAGGTAAAAATAATTCAATACCGCAACACACAAAATGACTTAAAAATTAACGAAGGCTAGTGGCGCGCCCATCGAAAGCCATTGTTTATTGGTCCTTGATTTCTAGCAAAAAACGCCTAATGGTTGTGAATAAATCTCGCTTTGTTCTCCCCAACAGGCCCGCAATGGGTTATAGTTGGGATATATATCTAACGGCTAAATTTCAAGCCTATTTGCTTGCCAGATAATCCCAAAGCTTCTGGCTTATTATCGAAAGGCCTTGTCAGTTCTCGCTTAATAAAAAAATACAAATTCAAGTGTTTGTTTTTCAACGCTTTGTGGATATATATATATAAACATATATATACATATATATATATATATACATGAAAGACGCGAGTTCGAATTCTTCCACCGGCGGTCAACTTCCCCACTCGACAGCCCTCTCCTGGCCTCTTTCCTAAAAAATGTACACTGTTATTTCATTAATAAAGGAAGTAAAAAATAAAGGATTATATATATATATATATTATATATATATATATAAGTATAGTTGTGCTCTTATGAACAGGCCCAGAAGTAGTAGATCGGCAGCAGTCAAACAGGCTGCTTGTTCAATAACATATAGGGAGCACGAGGTTTGTAAAGGTGTGCACGCTAAGGGCTCCATCGCCCATCATACCATAAAACAGACACCACTGAACTTAGAAATCGGGGGAACAGAACCGCCTCAAGTGTCCCAAGCATTAGAAGAGATAAAAAGCCAGGCAATTGTGAATCATGAGGATTACAAAAATAAATCAATAAATGTCCCAGGGAAAACCACCAATCGAAGGACGAACTAATCGTAAACTTCATAACAAGAAATAGAAGCAAGTTATGAACACACTTTCTCAATTCCAGTGGTTTCCAGCACGAGTCCAGCGTGACGGAGACCGACGGACTGCGACGGAGTTAATCTTCGATAACCTCGATCGGGAACCTCTTGAAAATCGGTGGAATCGATATACAGATCCGATGATAGGATGGCTTTGTGCGTCTTGCTTTCTGGATTGGACGGGAAATCCGGTACATCCAACTGAATGGAAAAGTGGATTTGTTTTGTTTGAGAGAGGTGATGAGGAACATAGTTAAACTATGGAAGTGAACACCATCAAAACGACCTGGAGTTCCGATCATAGGTAAATCTTGCTACAGTCACATTTCAAACAAATGACAAATCGGTAGCTATCCCGTGTTGCTGTGATCTGAACAGCTGGTTAACACCGAAAGCTGTTGTTTTAGTCCCTCTATCCAACGGGTAGAGCGCACAGCGTGCTTAAGTGCACATAGTATCTAAGCGAACGAGCGAATGTAAACATAACCGACGTCTCTTGATGCCATTCGCATGCCCTGATTATATATACTAGTGTTGAACAACAACATCCATCAACTTTGAAAAAGTAAGACACTACCATAAGAACAAACGGCAAATATAGTCGGGCAATGGAAAATTGGACTAAGTTCAAACAAGTCTGACGTGTTGGCAACGAGGCATGGGAAATGGGGGGAAGTTACCGTCTATCACGACTAGTTCAACTACGAGATGTGAATTGCTTACAAATACCTAAACCTGAAGGTCTTCGCATGAGTTCCGACTGTCAAAAATGAAAAAAGTAACAACAAGATGCTCATAAATTGGGCGACAAAAAAACGAAAACCTTGAGAAGCAATTTCAAATGGAATATTCACCTCCACAGACGGTTTGTTGGCGTATAGTTCATTCCAGTTGGTGATTTGCACCAGTAACGGATCTAAAACAGCCATGACCCGCGGTGCGTGATCATTCAAATAGTCACGTACACAAGCCTCAAGAGTTGAGGGATCCAAAACGGTCTGGGACATGGTGACACCGATTCGTTCGCAAAAATTATTGATCGCTTCCGGTGGGAAACCACGACGTCGCAGCGCGGTCAGAGTGAACAAGCGAGGATCATCCCAACCGGCCACAATTCCGGACTCGATCAACTTGAGAATTTTCCGTTTCGACACGACATTATAGTTCAAATTCAACCGACCGTACTCCCACTGCACGGGGCAGTAAACATCTAGTGAATTGCATAACCAATAGTAGGCCGGACGTCTAGCATGGTGAGAAAAAAAAACAAGAAATACATACAATACGAATTACAATCCACTTATGTGATTCTTCTTCAAACACTGCGTATTTTGAAAAGTCACATCCGCTTCAAGTCGAAATAGGGAAGTTAAGAAAGAGAATCTGAAAAAGACAGCTGGACAGGAGAACACGGCACGCCGTTCGTAATTATTATTCGTTAAAAAAATCCACCGAAGTACGCGGATTTGAGTTTTGAAAGGTTGACACTACGAGATTCGGATTGCCACCATATATTTTCTTTTCTGGTAAATGGAACAACGATTTCCAACTTCGTCAGTACATAATCGGAAATGCGGAGGAAAAAATTCGTCGATTGTCTATTACGTGTTTGCTTTTTCACAATAACGATTCCACATCCCGATTTTCACAGATACTCGCGATATCTGGCACTACTGAGGACCTCCTCCCAATCGGGTTTCCCCAACCATTTGTTGCATGGTCATGTGCATTCAGTATAGAATAGACAAGGCTGGTGCAGGAGCTGACCTCAGCTCTAAGGAACTGACCATTGCGTAGTGAAGTCCCAATAGAATGGTCAAGCATCTGTGAGGTGTATCAAAGGCGTGGCAGTGGCAGTGGTCAAACGGATATGATCGCGGCGTTTAGATGTGAAGGTCGCGGGTTCGGATCTTCCCATAGCCAGTCAACATCCCCACTTGGCAGTTTTCTGTTGCCCGGGCTCCCCTTCCTGAAAAGTGGTGTACATTATTCCATTAATAAAAGAAGCAAAAAGATAAAAGATAAGGCTAAGGCTAAAGCAGTGAGAACCCCGACAACAAGGTGACTATTTACAAATGACGTATTGCCTAACCCCATCATAGCCAACTATATTGCACATCATAAAAAGGAACACCAGTGCGAAAGTACGCTTTCGGGGGATTTTCCACGGAATAATTCAGACCGGAAAACCTAGACACGTGGTTCGCTAACCTCGTCAAGTTGCAAATTATGGATGATACTATAGGGAGTTGGTGTACGGTCAAAACGAATGGAGAGTAACCGACCCCGTAGCACGAGCCAACCAGAAGCAGTCGCCTGAAGCAACAACGCTATGCCAAAAGCGTTCCCTAACAGAAAAAGCCGCGGTAGCGTCAAACAGGCACCACAGAGCAAGAACTCAGATAAAAAGCACGATTCCTTTAGCGGAGAGTGACAGGTAAAGTCGTCACTGAGGAAAATCGGAGTAACAGAGCCGGAGGGAGGTTCAAAAGAACGAAAGCAAGAATGTCCGCTAATGCTCAATCAGTTAGTCAGAAGGTGGATGTTGCCTGAGCGTGGTTTGGAAAAGAACAATGTACACGGTCGAACAAATTCTGGGAATTGTGGTTTGTTTCGCTGCTCAGTAAACGTGAATCACCCGCTTACCTTCTTGCTAAAATACAAGGAGCAGACGACAATCGAAATAGGTTATGGAAAATCCCTTATGACGGAGACCTTCCATTCAAAGAGAACGGAAGAAAAAATCAGGTTATTCAAAGCAGTTTGACGGCGTATGGTGTTACCAGAAAATTTATTAAACTGGATGATAATTTCCTTCAACCGTTGAAATGATTGTCACCGCATAATGATGCGAAATCGCAGTGATGAGTTACATGATCACGCCTGAATTAATTAAATTTACCAACCCACTGCTCTGAAGACATTCGTTTACTAATGACGGTACATGAGAGCTCTTCGAAATGGCAATACAGACAATCGTTGTAGACAGAGGAAAATCAGGAGACGATCTGAAGTTATTCGGTGTGCATAGAACTCACTAGATTGGCCAATCGAGAGCAATATTTTCCGGAAATAGCACAGATGTCTTAAATCCACTTCATTTACCCTAATACATCAATTCTTAGTTTTAACAATCAATAGTCTCGCCCAAAGGCACCCTGAAGAAAAAACCCTAACGCCAAAAATCAGGCAAACTATGGAGAAACAGAAGCACTTTGAATGAATGAATCCCACTCACTGTAGCATTTGCCCATATCATCTAGGGCCTCCAGCCACTGTTTTGGGGATCTCGTGCGCCGCAACCCGGAAGTCTAACTTAACCTACTTGAAGCAATCCAGTCGTTAAGGATTTCGCATTATTTTGAAGTGTCATCCCAGTACACGTGCTGACCAGTCTTCCAACCATTGCCTGTCACCGAGAACAGCGTGTAAAACAAGTCGCTCATTAACCATGCTTAATGTAAAACCCCAGCAATCATAAACTGTTCAAATGCAGCACCTTTTCACTGAATAAGCTCAATAGCCCAACAGCCTATGCCTGAAACCAGAGTACCAGAAAATTCTCTAACTGTATTCTACCCCAACGAAGAAAACATGGGTGTTTCGATATATCAAGTGCCCAACGGCTATATATCTCAGATCCACATCATGACCCACCTTATTAACTGGGTTTTAAAGTGGGCATTTAATCACCACCACCAATCAGTGTTTAAAAGCACGGTCAGTACCAATGACCCTGTCTTTTCATCCAGTCACTCGTTGCAACAGCAGTGAATAGGCAAAGAGCACAAAAAGTGCAACTAGACACCAGGGGAGAGGAAATGTCACACCACCTACTCCACGAAATACAGTCTAAGCGTGCAAGTGCACTTTGTTCAATCATTCAGATTCGATAAAAAAAAATGAAAGCACGATCGCCGTTGGTCACGATTCCTTGCCACATCTTACAGTTTCTCCGCCCAACCGATTCACGCGTCTTTTGAATCCCAACAACGAAGGCGCAAGGCATTTGCCTTCACTGAGGCAGATGCACATTTTCTCATTCAATGCGCTCACGTCAGCTGCTGATTTTCACGTGGCTTCCTTTCATGGGATGCCGATAACCGAGCCTGCCGTTTAGGTCGCAAACGTTTCATCACCGGCCGAGGTGGCATCGTCAGTTCAAGTGCCTTCAATATAGTTGATCGTATCCACAATTACCTTCATCCACCCTCTGTCGGCCAGCAAGATGACTTTGTTCTTGTCCTTCTTCAGAGTGCATAGTGCTTTGTGTTCCATATCCGACAGAGCGTTGAATAGCCTCGCACGGAGCATGTTGGGGACTACGATTGGTCTTAATTCGCCTGTTGTGTCCTCTGGGATGCCCAATGACTTGAGTGCGTGTTCCAACTCAACAGAGTACTCTGCTGTTGAAGCGACTCTCAGCTTGGAGTTCAGCCCTTTTTGAATGCGTCATGGTCCTTGGTTGATAGTGGCTGAGATGACCGATTGTTGGCCCATGTTCTGTCTCGCGTTTCTTCTGGATGCTTTAAAAATTCATTTAGTTTCCTAGCTAAAGATAGCATTTTCTCTTTCTGACAATTCCTAACATGTGATTCAATTCCAATTGCAATTTTTGAAATGGTTTCATTATGAACCACTTAGTCGCACAAGAACCTAGTCTCTGCGATTGTATTCCTATATATTTTCAAATGGTTGTGAGCATTAGTGATCACCATAAGTACCATATGTCTACCATTCTGCCTCGCTATCATCCACGCTTGTGGGTAATTCATTGGTGGTAAATGATTTACACTATTTGTCAAGATATTTCCTCTCAGACATTCATGCATGAAGAATAACTCTTCGCGAATTGAAGCTTATCGGCAGGCAAACATCTCCCAGCGACGAACAGATGTGAGCGTTTCACGCCTGTCTGTCTGGTCGCAGACCAGGTTGTCGGTTTTCATGGGATTCTGATCACCGAACATGTCGTTTAGCTTGCAAACGTTTCATCACCAGCCAACGTGACATCGTCAATGAGTGACCATAATTGTATAGGTAAACCTATCTGAACCTCAAAAGTGAAATCCTACTGGAGCATGAAAACACAACTATGAATATGGAAGGTCTTTGCGCGAACGTTTCTCATTCTTCAAGTATTCACCACAGCGAACTTCCACCTTACACAACCGTTTGTGCCCCTACTGGTTCGCGTTGCTTTCCCTCCAACTTGACTATCTCAGTTTCTTTGGGTTCTTCAGTCAGCCATGCCAGTGGCAGTGCCACTGGAATAAGTCCTGCCCCTGTTCTCTCACAGTCTCCATCATTCAAATCTCAATGAACTCGCTTTCGTCACCTGATGCGCCTCCTTATCCACGATGCCTCTTCAACGTGCGACCACTGATTCGTACAGGTCAACAGGGATGTTTAGCCCGTACACTGGAGACCATACTCATTGATATGTGCTATATCCAACAAACTCCCATTCAAAACTCCAGTTCGGTTGTCCGACCGACATTCCCACCTAGTCTTTCCGTGGAGTTTTATCTGCATCTTTCATGAGACCCTGAAACTGCGGCTTCCGGCGTCGCTGCCGTTAGTGTGGCCCTCAGTAAAGAGGCTGAGGCTGCACTGCTTCGCTAAATAACAATCCACAGCCGGCTATGCGTAGTGAAACCTAGCATTCGCATTCGTTTTGACATCTTGGATTTTTTGCTGAATATTTGCCTCTTCTTAACGCACAAAGGTCCATCCCAGCTGGTGACGAGTATAAAGAAGCACGGTTCGTAACGAGACGTGAACTCGGTGCAAGCTTGCGTAGGGATCGCGAGATCCGGTGGTTTCAACCAGCTCCGGAAATATATCACACTACCGCCATAAGAAATTCCCACAAGCTTTCTCATCTCATCCGAGCTGACGCCTCGCCTATCCACAACATCCAGCGACGTCTTGTACGCTGGGTGGAGCACTTTCAGGTACAATTCAGCTAGCCTTCGGCGTCAGCGCCTCCCGTAGCTATTCCGGCAAGCGTCCAGGGGTCTGTCACAGCAGATTCACCAACTGAAGCGAAGATCCTAAGGGAAATCCGAGCCTTAGAGTGTCATAAAGTACCGGGCTTGATGGCCTTTCACGGGCCTGCTTAGAGATGGTGGGATGGAACTGGTCGAAAAACTACAAGTTTTGTTCTCGAAGATCTGATACTCCGAGAAACTCCCCTTCTCGTGTTAAGAGTCAATCGCTGTCCTCATCTTCAAAAACGGCTCAGGCAATGACCGCGCTAACCATAGAGGTATGACTCCAATCCCATTCTTTACAACACGCGTGAAGGGCAAACTCCTGAGGAACAGACCAGTTTTCGCGCCGATCGTGGATGCGTTCCACGAAACAATTTCTGACCCAGAGTATGCCGATGATGTCGCCTTGCTGAGTGATAACGCACAAGCAATTCAACGCACATTGGCTCGCTTGGCGACTGAGGTCTCTAGTTACGGTATGAGCTTCGCACCTTCAAAACAAGGCATTTCTTCCAGACTGGCAGGATCTTGTGCCTGCACTCACTCTTTTTGATGATCAGTTTGAGGTAGTCAATAGCTTCAAGTACCTCGGGAGCCTGATCACATCTTGCAGAGGTGCTAAAGAGGAGGTCACATCACGAATTGCGAAAGCGAGGGCAGCTCCCGCGAATTTACAACACGTGTGGCGCCAACATGATATTCGAATTTCCCCAAAAGGAAGAAGGTACAATGCCTCAATTCGTAGTGCCCTACTTTACTGTTGCGAGACTTTGCCTATCCGAGTTCAGGATGCCCGACGACTACCTGTTTTCGACCACCGATGTATCCCAAGCATTCCTTGTGTTTGGTAAGAATATCGGGTAAGCAATGACGAGCAAAGACCCGTCAACTAGCTGGCTGGAGACACTGAAGGATATTATATATATATATATATATATATATATATATATATATATATATATATATACGGAAGAAATGCGGCTTGGTGTTGGCTGATGCTACTCTTGCAAATCCGTGAAGCTAGCGCAGAATCATCGAAGCTAGAATTTCGGTAGCTATCGAAATACACTGAACTTGAAATGGTTGTTACAGTCACCAGAAGTTCCTTTCGTAAAGATTACAATTAGTGACCGACAAGTGGATGTGACGCCGTCCGAATTTCGTGCTCTGTTTCTGTGCGACTGCCCACTTCAAGGAGGCATCCGGTCCGTTTCATCTCGCTGTGCGACTACGGGACTTGAAGATTCAAGTCCAAATCATTTCATCTCTAACCTCAGTGTGTCTTAGTGTCCCACTAGACATTGTTTTTGTGCTATTCCGTGAAGCCTAGTGCTGACGTTTTGTGTTTCAGTGTTGCGCTGATCAGTCTATGTGGATAATACAACAGTCTCCCACGTCCACGTCCTTCACGAGCATTCGATAACCTGCGGAGAATGAGACCTGCGAGTAGCTATGATACAATATATGCCAAAATAATTCCCTTGCCATTTTCATATCGGAATCTAATACTCCGCTTGTAAATCAGCACAATCACCGAACTACGGCGGCACTTCGATATTTTTTAGTTCCCAGATAGCGCACCGGGATTTTACTAACTCCAATGCCACCTATCCCTAAAAACGATGGCGACAGACCATCTCACTCAACAGATTTATGTTTTTAGGGAAGCCTATCACTCCGGTGACCAACATTTACGATGGAGGACCGGTGTTCACCTGCATCCATAAATGGAATGTCCACCGTAGCAGTAAGTCTATTAAACTGCTCACTAAAATGTACTGTTTAAAGCTGAAAGAATAAACGATCCGTTGGACTCTTCACTTAAACCAGGCTTTTTTAGACCAGCAATCCTAATCAGTCAGGTAGAGGTTTCGATTATAGGTAATAGCTGTAGTCTTCTTCATTCCCTACATTACCTCATGGACCACTGCTTGTGGTCATTTTCATGGCCCTTGGTCGGCTGACCTCAGAAATCCATATACGATTCAGCTTCTTACATTCAAGTTTTCCTTTGGTATTTGCTTCACAGGACAGCTCCACAGCTCCACAGCTCCCCCCATGAACATATTTTCTAGCCATTCCTATCATCCGGTATGTCCCCCAAAATAGAAACCTTTCATATGTCAGAATAATGATGCGGTTTTCTTCACGACAGAGTTAAAAGAAACCAGCAAAAAATGGCTTCCGGTCCCCAACCCATTGGATGGTCAAGTCAAATTAAGCGGTACTTAACAGAAGATAATCGATTGGGCTCTCAAATTCCGAACATGTAAGCTCCCAATGAAAACGAATCTTCGATGCGTTTTATTGTCATCGACTATTATGATGCATGGTCAACAACACCGAGGGGCAAGAGGGCACGATTATTCATGATTTCACAACCCGACCGTTGATTGAACAGTTCCAAGCCGGTAATACACTCCTAGACTGCATGAGCAGAAACATGATAACACCCAGATAAGGTCCACTTGTTGATCCGCACTCGCATTCCATTTCTTGCTGATCAGGAAAAGACAGTTATGCACGAACTAATGGCCCGATGCTAATAAAGTCCTACCGTTCGATTTATACAATAGCCCTGTGCATGGTACATCTAATGTTAACACAGACTTAACAAAAAAAACCATTCACCTTGCTATTTTCATCTCTTTCCATTACTGGCACAAAGTTGCACAATTTTCAGAAAGGCGACCACAACTAGTTGAAGGTATCCAAAAAGGTAAACGACCGGTGATTGAAAAACTCAAACATACGTCATACCACCACCATACAGAACGCCCGCTCGCCGCCGGTCAGCCCCCCCTCTCCAATAAGGCTGTCAAACATTATCAGGCCATGAGAATCGGACAAATGTTTTCCCCCTACCAAAAGTAGTAACGAACTAACCGCTTGGAATATTCATCATCTTGACCGTAAAACACATCGCTTTCCATGTATCACCTCGCCGTAACAGTGCTTACACGCCCTCTAGGCGATCGGAGTAACCTAACGCAGCTGCTTCTCCAAACCTAATCCCACCACTTTTTTCGCCTCTACTCCAAAACGTTTGAATTCAACTATTTTTTACAAATAATTCTAAATAAAACCGTGAAAACAAAATGGAAGTGGGAGAAATCGGCTGAAATTATCGTTTACCTGGATTGAAATTCTTTGGTACACAGTGAATGTGTTATATCTTCGATGGAGTCACACAAACAATGAGTGTAATCGTAGGTGGGATATATGCACCTGAAAAAAAAACAAATAACAATCACGATGAGAACGAGCAACAGGCAGACTGACCATTTTGAGCCTGTACGATGATGCGGTACCATTTTGATTCGATAAGCAACCGGATCCACTTTGCCATCACCCAAGGTGATTTTCATACGCAGGGTTGCACAACCCTCGTCAATCTGAAAATGTCAGGGGGGAGTGAATAAACGCTTAATTTTCCGGAGGAATTTTTCGGCAAGAAATGCAGAAATGCGTAAAGCTCTGGACCAAAAACGATCAGCGGGTTCCTACACTTATACCACTGTACGCCTGTGACAAATCTGAGCGCAACAGACAACATAAAAACTAGCGCACGTTTAAATTTACGTGAAATATATTATAGGAGTCCGTTGACGAAACTGTGACGTGACGCGTGTGACTCACAATTCGACAGAAGCGTGGCCACCTGAACACAGTTGATGAGCTAAATTTTAGTACAAGTTTACGAACTGAAATTAACAACGAGACTGCATCTTAACGCGGTGTAACGGCTTGCGTGCCCTTAGAACTATCCAGGATGGCTTTTCCCAAGCCGAAGATTCTATCACGCCTGGAAGTCAATGGCTAGACCCCCGACGAATTAGTCTCCCGGTCCTCCGAGTCGGCGGTTGATTTGAGTTAGCAGCTCAGTCAGAAAAACGAGTGGAAGAATAATGGCTACAAGTGGAGGGGCTTCCACCCAACCACACCCCGCTGCCTGACGGCCAGGTTCTCGTCAGAACCAAAGACTGTAGCTGAAAATCCTAACCGTGCTTCTGCTTATCACATGGACTTTCAACCAGTACCCGCGCAAACTACATTGATCATCGCGCAGGATAGTCATAAACCTGCTGCCCACCGCATCGTGCGAGGGTGTAGTGTGTTGTGAAACGTATGCCACTTCTCAGAGTTCCCGCTCCTCTAACCAACAAGCCTCTAGCATCTCCAATCCAAAATATTACCCCATTCTGCCTACTCATAGCGTCCCCATTGACAACACGCTCGATACTCGCAACGGTTCAATGTCAGATAGTGTGCCAGGTGGCTCACAGTCTGTTAGCTCACATTTTGTCAAGCCTCGTCAGCCTCTGCATCTGGGTTCCTTCAATGTGCTCACTTTAATGCAGGCTGGCCAACAGGCGTGTTTGGCTCTGACAGTGGACTCACTTTCGATTGATGTCTGCTGCGCGAGTGAAACACGAATTCAGAATTCGAGTAGAGTAATTCAACTAACTGCGCCAAACGTCTCGTCAAGATATTTTCTTCGCACTTCAGGAGACGAAGCAGCTCAAGCTGTGGGTCAACGTGGTGTAGGAATGGTCTTGAGTGAGAAGGCTGAAACAGCTCTTTTAGATTGGATCCCAGTCAATAGTCGCTTGTGTGCCATGAGACTTCTGGGATCAGTCGGCGTCCGGAAGGATAGTAATGTTAAGCGTAGTTTATTTGTTATCTCGGCATACGCTCCCAGAGACTGCAGCACTGATATGGAGAAAGACGAGTTTTACGATGACCTCATCA
>LUCM01006373.1:171968-200553 GCA_008360955.1 Fasciolopsis buskii
CACACAAGCGGCTGTTGACTGGGATCCAGTCTAGAAGGGCTGCTTCAGCCTTCTCACTCAAGACCATTCCTACACCACGTTGACCCACAGCTTGAGCTGCTTCGTCTCCTGAAGTGCGAAGAAAATATCTTGACGAGACGTTTGGCGCAGTTAGTTGAATTACTCTACTCGAATTCTGAATTCGTGTTTCACTCGCGCAGCAGACATCAATCGAAAGTGAGTCCACTGTCAGAGCCAAACACGCCTGTTGGCCAGCCTGCATTAAAGTGAGCACATTGAAGGAACCCAGATGCAGAGGCTGACGAGGCTTGACAAAATGTGAGCTAACAGACTGAAAACCACCTACGACACTACTTGACAATAAACCGTTGCGAGTATCGGGCGTGTTACCAATGGAGATACTATGAGTAGGCAGAAGGGGCAAACAGATTGGGTTGGAGACATAAGAGACAGGTTGAATAAAAGAGAGGGAACTCTGAGCAGTAGCATACTTATCAACACTCACCACACCTGCGCTTGATGCAATGGATAGCGCGGTCCTGATTATCCTGCGGGACGACCGATGCAGTATGGAATTATTTGTAGGCGTGTAACTCATGGGAAATAATGGACGGGTACTGCTGGGGAGTCCAGCCGCTAAGCAGAAGAACGATTAGGGTTCTCAACCAAAGCCTTTGGTTCTGACGAGAACCAAGGCGGGGAATAGGTGAGTGGAAGCCCATCTACCTAGATCGAATATTCTTCTACTCGTTTTTCTGACTGAGCTGCTAACTCCCCCAACTTGGAGGACCAGGAGACTACTTGGTCAGGCCTCTACCCATTGACCTTCCAGGCGTGATTGGATCCTCGGCTTGAGATAAGCCATCCTGTATAGCTCGTTGCATCATGGAGGCACGCAAGCCGTCACACCACGTCAAGGTGTAGGCTAGTTGTGGCACCAATTTACATACTTTTCTCACATCTCTTATTGCTATACCTTTCGCTTTTCGTGCATCGACTGCCTGAATGAACCCGACTGACATGGCGCTTCATTCGTCTTCAGCGGTGGACTCAGACTGATCGCATTGCTACCGGTCACCATACTTTGATCCGAACTCGCTTTTGTTTGCCCATGGTGCGTGATCACATCAATACAAAAGCCACTTGTCCCGCACAGCCGACTGCAGACGACAATCACTGACCGCAATTTAAATCAGAACTCTCAATGCAGTTGAGGTGTCATCAAAATATGGAGCGTTCAAGCAAACACTGGGAGCAGATCAAAGAAGCTCCGCACTCAGCGGCAACTGGCAAGCAGGACTCATTGCCGCATAAGCTAGAGCAACGATGAATATCCTCAACTTCCATCGCGGTTAGAGGCTCAGATCCGTCCCTCCATGTGAACCTTACAATGAGGCGCGCACACTCCTGAGACGTCGACCGATCAGGAATTTAAGAAACGACGGGGACTAGTGGTAGATAGGAAACTAAGAAAATGGAAAAGGCTGCGTTTATCGGAAATAGTCGCAACCTTCACCGACTGATTAGGAATACTGGTCCACGGAAGCCGAGCGTAAGCGAAGTAATTAAGGAATCCGACAGCAAACTGATTCGCTCTCAGGACCGTCGGCTGATGCGCTGGGCGAAGCAATTTAGGGAGTAGCGAAGTCGGCTTATATAACTCCGGGGAAAAGGCAGCGGCCAGTGGGGCTTGGCTTGCTGTTTAACGCTGAACGATGAATTGGCCCACAGCCACCGTGGGCCTTCCGCTTATGCCTGCAAGTAAACCAATGCAAGTGGATACTAGCCTTCCATCCGAAATGGAGGTGATAAGGGAGACAGACTTTCTCAAAAGGTAAAAGGCAGCTGGAGAGACGGAGTGTCGCCAAATTTCTTCAAGGGTGGCGGCGAACTGTCAACATCGGAGTTAACAGAACTCATGGAGTCAATCTTGGAAAGGGAAAAGACTTTTAGGGACCGGTGCGAATCGATGACAATGCCGATTTGCAAGAAAGGCGATAGATCCCCATGTGAAAATCGGAGGAATTAGTTTGGTAACCATTGCATCGAAACTGCTCCCGACCATTATCCTCCGCCGATTATGTAATAGTCGCAAAACGTGCGCGTGTGACAGCCAAGCCGGCTTTCGTCCCCTTCGTGGTTGTATTGACCAAATTTTTACTTTGAGACAGACCCTAGATCCCAGGTACATCACGTACAACACGATTTCTGTCTCCCTGGCTAGGAAAGTGCCGTTCGACTCAGTCGATCAAGCAGTTATTTGGTGTTGCCTCTCATTAAAGGGTCTACCAATGGAATTCACTTCACTCATCCAGTTTCTGTGTAGGAACAGCCGAAGCCGAGCTCCCACTCATGGCGACGTTCCACCGGAATTTACCCCGAGAAGTGCTCATCAGTTTCCACCTTTTATCTTACCTTTTTAACTTATGGAGATGGCCCCATCCTCAAGTGAGAATGGTGACACTGGCATTCGTTCAGACAGAGTGATCGACTTAAAACATATGGGCCATGCTGTGCTACAGAATGAAGATTCAAGTGAGTCGCAAGGCTTTCTCCATCGTCTGAACAACGTGCATATGTCTGATATGCGTTTTGAACCGACGAAGTAGGGATTCAACATCATCATCATCATCATCACCATCACCATGGTCCAGCGTTAAACACCAGGGTAGGCCTCACTGACCGCTCTTTTCCCAAGAGTTACATGTTTCTATAAAAAAAGTGAATATCCAAGGGCAACAGCGAGTGGACCTAAACAGATGGAGAAGAAAGACGCTGCTCTAGCTAACACACGGAACACAGTCCAAATGTACAAACGCACGTTTTCAATCATTCTGATTCGATAGAAAATGACAACACGATCGCCACTGTTCACGGTTTACTGTCATATTCTTAAGTGTCTCCAGCCACCCAGATGACGAGCCTATCGGACTCCAACCACGAAGACGTGAGACACCTGCTTTACCTAACTTCGCTGTACATTTTTTCATCCCGCGTTGCTACTTCATCTGCTGACCTCCATATGGAATCTTCCACTCCGTAGGAGGAACGCAAAATAGGGCATGGTATGGTAGACGAGTTTTCGCCATACGCAACTCGGGATCCAACCAGTGTAGTCTACTAAGGTTCATACGCCAAAATAAGGTATTTTCAGAAATGGCACCTAGTACTAGATAATTGACCTCCACATGCCCCACTCGGTCACTCCACCCAATCCTAGCCATACTACGATGTCGGTGGTCGAAAACCTCTAACCGACGAACTCCGACAAGCATACTCCATGTCTCGCAAAAATGCACTAGAACTAAACCCACTGCGGCACAGTATACACGACCTTTCAACTTCAGTGAAATATCAGATTGATGCCACAGGTTCTTCAGTCTAGCGTAAGCCGCTCGAGCCCTGTCTATAGGCCTAGTTACCTCCATTGCCGAGCTACTATCCTTCGACACACAGTTACCAAAGTAAGTGAAATTGTCCACAATCGTTAGTTCCCCTTCACCATGTATCACGTTCGAGAATATTGCCGTACAGCCCTGTAACAGAACTTTGCAGTTTGAAGGTGCAAAGCACATGCCAAACCGAGCGACCGATTCCGACAGTCTATCTAGTGCCCGTTGTGCATGGTCCGGACACTCGAAAAGACACAACGTCGTTTGTTCAATTTGGGTCACAGATTCTCGCTATTTCCTGGTTCGAATCCTACATCCCGGAGATCTCCTAAAGCATCTTTCATCACCCCATCCATGACGAAGTTGAACAAGAATGGAGAGAGGGAACACCCTTGTCGAACGTCGCTAGTCGTTTCGAATGAACTTGATAGTTCACCGTACATCCTCAAGCAACAACAGGCACGCGAGTACAATGCTAGCGACAGGTTCACGAACGTCGCTGGTATATTACTCCCGTGGAGAACACTGAATAGTTTCGTCTGATCCAGAGTCGGACGCATATTTCAAATCCAGAAAAAATACGATCATAGGGCAACGGTGCGTGTGGCGCGTTTCCAGTATTTGGCAAAGAGTGAATATCGGGTCGATGCAACCTCGGCCTGGACGAAATCCGGTCTGCTGTTCGCGGATCTCACTCTCGCGAATTGGTGTCAAACGATGCAGCATTACCGAAGCTAACACCTCAGTAACTATTTGAATTAAACTAATCTCACGATGATTGCCACAGACGCTCCAGGTGCACCTCTTCATTGTAGCTGGTTGCTTCTGCGTTTTCATGTCATTGCTCTTTTTTGTTTTCGTTTCTTTTTCACGATCACTTACATCTTTCTGTTTTTCTCGAACCCGAAATCCTTAGCGGTCAGCTTCCGCCGCGCTTGACGAGGTCTGTCGGACCCAGAAACCGGAGTTTTTGAGTGGCCCAAAGACCCAATTCTACCAGTTTTTTTATCTGATCTGGCAAAGAGCTGTTCGGGAAGGAAGCCTGAAATTAGTTTAAAAAATGAGAGAGATGGGTGACTGCATTTCTCTTTGAAGGTGGAGTGCTCGCCTAAAACCAACGCATGCTTTGTAATACCTGTCGTAAACCGTCCTAGTCAGCAGATCTTTTTCAGTGGTCCCACGGTACACTCCATTACATACAACCGTTTCCTTCATACTGAGATCATACAGGAGTAGGCTCTTCGAGGCTTGCCATACGCGGGATAAAACCAAGGAGTAGAGAGGAGAAAACGAGTACGGGAATGAAACTAACTATCGGAGAATTGACAGGAAGAGACAGGAAATGGGAAAAGCGAGGAGGATGGATGACCCCACTCTCGCGACAGCTGGCGGCCGCTGCTGCTGCTGCTTGCTTAGCTGCATACCAAACAGCTTAATAGCCGCTGAGCGGTCTGCCGGGAGAAGTTTCTCGTGCGCGTATGGATGCTGGGTGTTGAATCGGCTTGTGTTTGTATATTCATGAAAGCGCTGAAGCCAGCTGTTGACCTTCCTTTCCTTTATTCACCTCTTAATTTTTCCACTTTTTTTCTTTTTTATTGCCTTTTTCCTTTGACTTCGTTGCTTCCCCTTCCTTTCCTTTCCCATAGCAGTGGAGCTTTAGTCAGTCCACCATGGTACCTGTGTTATGAATGTGATTGTGACGGCCTTCTTTCCACACCATTATCCGTCTTTTTCATTCTTCCTGTTCTTTTTTGACAGCCGGTTTTCTGTCGATCCGTTTTTTTCTTTTTCCCCATTCCTCATAATCTTCCACGAATGATTCTCCTTTCGTTATCGCATTCCATCTCCTTTTTAATTTTTCACATTTTTTCTCCTTAGATAGAGGTACTGCCGATTCCAAAGGTCAATACTCCAGCCGCCATAAGTAGTTGATGCTAGTTTCGCGGGGATCATGGGAATTAATCAGATCTTCCCGAATGAGCACGGTACCGTGCTAGCTGTGCCAAATACTGCAGGCGGGCGCCCACTATCGAAGAGAAAAAGCCGAAAGCAATATGTACTGAAGGTGGCGAGGTGGATACTTTGCCTCGAGCGTACAACCAACGAATCACTCTCTGCCATGCGTATAACGTTACGCAGAACTACCAACCGGATATGATTATCTGTATTTCATAAGAAACCAGATCGTTCTCTCGCAACAAGTGCAGCGCTGAACCCTCCATCGCCTCCTACACGCCCGAGTGTCTGCGGTAATGCGATCCACAAGCGTGGTGTAGCGCAGACAGTTCGGTTCAGTTGAAGTCTTGGACTAGCCAGCGGGAGAAGGGCAAAGCCAGGACATCCCAGGTTTTGAATTCTCTACTTTTCAATATGAACATGGGCAGAAACGACACGGACTGGAAAGAAGTGGCGGCATCTACCTCACAAAACCAAAGGAATAGATATCGAAGATATTGCGCAAAGTGCAATTGCGTAGTTGGTCCGTGGTTGATGATGTGGATTAAAAACATAGGCAACGCTGGGGAGGCTTGAAGTGTGGAAACTAAAAGAAAGCCATTGTTTCGTATGCAGATGTTTACCTGTCTTAACTTGAAAGACCTTCGGGCAAGGTATTCCAGAGGATTACCTTACTTCTGTGATAACTGCGGGGCCAAGGATTTAAGAGTTTTCGTGAACAACCAAAGTGAGCAAGGGGGTGGGCATAAAGCAGAACATGGAATTGTTCCTCTGGATCGCTTGTTTAACCGAACGTTGATCATCGAGCGCGGTCGTCATTTGCGCGTAACCCGCGCACGCTTCGCTCACACACTGCTGTCAAAATATACTCAACTTGCCGTCGCTCCCAACTCTCTTTTCCCTGTACCGGTCAAGTGTCAGGGTTGCCAATATTGTAGTCGTACCGAGCCGAGTAAGAGTGACACACAGAAGGCCACAAAGTTTAAAGGCAAGCAAACGTAATAGGAGGTTTGTGCTGCGAAAATCGGTCCTACAAATTGGTGAGCTCGACGTGATTGACCGTCACTTGAGTCTCTATTCCTTTTTTGGCGTCTGGTTTGCCTTTTTGAGGTTAACCATCACTGCTGTTTTTCACTGTTTGCAAACTGCTTTTACCTGTTGATGCTTACTGACCGAGGTTTTCTATCGGTATTCTTCAATAAGTTTTAGTTCGCCATTTTTTTCGTTTTTAAAAAACACGGTGTCATGTCCACAGAGCGAAAACCGTCGCCAGACCCAAAAGTAAGCTCAATAACTCTCCATATACCGTCGTTCATTCCGTTTGATCCTCCATTCTTGTTTACTTTAGTTGAATTAGAGTTCCAGAATTAGAGAATAACTAGCAACCCCAACCGTTTTGGATAAGTGGCTAGCCGTCTTCCTCCAGATGCAACCCTTCAGGTCAAGGACCTCATCGCATCTTCGCGTAGTTACGAGGCGCTGAAGGTGGCGGTTATATCTCGGATTGTTCTTACGGAAGATCAACGCATCCGACAACTACTTCAAAGGGTCGAGCTATGAAATAATAAGCCCTCAGAACCTTTGCGGGAAATGCGGCGTCTTTGAGGCGCAACGTTCGGCGACGACCTGATGCCAAGAGCGCTGTGGCTTAACGGCTCCCACCACATCTGCCTCCGTTGCTTAGTACTGCCCGCAACTATTCACTGGAATAAACCGCCGAAATTGCTGACGACATTATGTCGCGCAATTGCCCGGGTGCCTCAATATTGAATACCTTTTCATCCCCCAGATCCGCATCTTCATCTTCGCAGGACGAATTAACGACCATTCTGACGAGGATCGACGCATCGCTACAGCGGCTTGCAGTCGACAGAGACCGGCGACGAGATCGGTTCATCCTGCGTTGCGGCAAGCGCGGTAGCCTCTCTCCCAAGCGACCCTCTCTGTCATCCGCGGAAGGCTGCCGTAAGCAGCAAAACCGCTTCAGAAGCTTAGCAAAAGTGTGTAACCCACGTTGCACACTTCCGGACAAGAAACCGGGAAACCAGGTTCCCATTTCTTGATCGCGGCACACGACATTGGGCTGACCACTGATTGTTGCCTCCCTAAGGTCAAAGGCTTGACGACTAACAAGCCGTTCCTAGTGGATACGGGTGCCGAGGTTAGCGTAATCCCCCGAGACTCGAGCAATTTGATCGCCGCACAGGCAGAGACGCTAAAGGGCTAGGAATGGCACCGACATCTACACGTACGGACACCGTTTTCTCGCCCTCAGTCTAGTTCTGAATCATAAACTTCGTTGGATGTTCATCGCCACAGACGTCCCATGCCCCATTATTGGCATAGACGTCCCCAGCATTTCGACCTACCAGTGGATGCTCGGCAATGGAAAATAATAGATCGTAAAACATCGTTGACTGTGACCGGCTCGTACGCCGTTGTCAACCAAATTACGCCCCAGTATGCTAAACCGCCAGCCCAACAGCCATACAATGGGCGGCTTCGCGTCTACCCGGGCATACTGCGACAAGCCTACCCAGTTCCCGCCGTCAATAATAAGGTAGCTCGTCATGCAGAAATCACAGGACCCCCAAACATTTAGCATGACTCGTCGCCTAGCTCCTGACAAGTTCCACCTGGCCAGGGTGGAATTCGACCACGTGTTGCAACTAGGCGTTATTCGACCTTCCATTATTCCTTGGTCCTCTCCTCTTCACATGGTCCCTAAGGCCAGCGGCAACACTGAACAGGGTCACCGTTCACGATAAGTACAAGGTCTCCCACATACTCGACCTCACTTCGTCGCTGTCCGGTTGCAAGATCTTCAGCCTCATAGACTTAGTTCGAGCATACGATTGGATCCCCGTAGAAGAGGACGACATACCAAAAACGGCGGTGACCCCGCCTTTCGGACTGTTCAAGTTTGTGAGGATGCCCTTCGGGCTCAGCAATGCAGCTCAAACCGTCCAAAGATTTTTGCACGTGGTCACACGCGAGTTAGAGATACGTGTACCTAGACGATATCCTAGTAACTAGCCACTCGGAGGAGCAACACTCCGCTCACCTGCGTGCTATGTTCGACCGCCTCAACAAACATGGCGTAACGATAAACGCTTCAAAATGTGATCTTGGAAATCCCAGCGTCACAGTCCTAGGGCATATCATTTCCTCCTCGTGTATAATGTCCTTGCCAGATAAGGTCACCGCTATTCAGGACTACCCAGAGCCTCATTCGCATCGTTAGTTGCGGCAATTTGTCGGCCTAGTTAACTTTTACCGACGTTTTATTCCTAATTGCGCAGACGAAAATTACCCCCTTACAGATCTCTTACGGGGAGTTAAGTGCAAGTTCGCATTCCCCGGGGCTGCGAAACAGACTTCCATTTCCGTCAAGGATGCTACCACCAGAACAGCGCTACTCGCACATTCTGACCCGAGAGCACCCATATTTCTCATAACCGACCCCTCAAACACTGCAGTCCGAGCTGTACTCCAGCAGTACACCAAAGATTCTTGGAAGCCTTTGGCATTCTTTTCCAAGCGGCTGCAGCCGGCAGGGTCTAGATGTAGCATGTCTGGTAGGGAGTTGTTCGCCGTCTGCCTAGCTGTCCGACACTTCGGGCACGTATTATAGGGTTGTCCACTCAGGGTGTTCACAGTTCACAAAATGCTGTTATACGCCCTGCATTCGGCCTCCGATCGGTACTCGTCGCGCGAGATCCGCCACTTAGACTTCCTTTCACAGTCCAGTGTGGACCTACGACATGTCTCTAGGGCAGACAACTCCACCGCTGATGCACTTTCTCGTGCACACCGGCTTCGTTTGTCTCCATCGCTGAACATCGACTTCGACGCGATGGCGCAGGCCCAAGCGACGGATTCCAATATCGACGAACTTAGACAAAACAGCTCATTAAATTTAGTAGTCGTGCCCATCACGGCGTCGCAGAATACAAGTCTTTGCAACGCATTGCAAGGTCCTCCAAGGCCGGTGGTTCCAGCAGCTCACCGTTATACCACATTTCTGGCGTTACACAACCTCCTCCACCCGGATGTGGTTGCTTTGATGAGGCTAGTAACAGAGCGTTTTTTACGGTTCAACGTCAGACGTGACGTACATCAGTGGTCCCGCGCCCGCCTCCAATGTCTGACAGCGAAAGTCCACCGGCATACAAGAGCTCCGTTGGCCACTCTTCCCAAGCCACAGACACGTCTTCGCCATGTACACCTTGACCTCTTGGGCCCCCTCTCTTCGTCTCATGACCGTGCCTACATACTCACCTGTGTAGACCGCTTTGCTCGCTAGCCATAGGCCATACCAATTCCCTGCCCTAAGTCAGAAGAGGCTGCGAAGGCCTTCTTGCCTGGTTGGGTGAGCATAGTTTGTTGCCGCGCTGCAATGACCACCGACCGTAGCTCATTTTTCGATGGGACACTTTCAAATATGATGAAAACACTTGGGTGTAAGCATATTAAGACAACTGCCTACCACCCACAGACCAACGGCCTCTTGGAAAGATTCCAACGACAGCTGAAAGCTGCTCTGCGAGCAGGGGCTAACCCTATTTGGAGCGAAATACTGCCATTTGCTCTATTAAGCCTTCGTAGTTCTGTTAAGGAAGAAATGCGCGCTGCACCAAATGGGCTTGTGTTTGGTTGCACGCCCCGCCTCCCCGGGGAGCTGGTGGACTCATTGACACTCGCGCACTTCAATTACGGTGTCTATGCAAAACGTTTCGCATGACACAAGCGAACGCTTCATGCCAATACACCACGGAACCAACGACCTTCGGGCTACATTCCAACCGCACCGAGTACTTCAACTCACCTTTCCGTGTTGATGATGTCCGACCGCCACTGCAACCACCGTATATCGGTCCGTCTCGCGTGTTAAGATGCGGTCCTAAACCGTTCATTTTAGACATTGCCAGCCAACGCGACATGGTTTCTATCGATCGTAATAAACCTGCCACCATGGAGTGAAGGTCTAACGACGGGGTCTTTTTATCTGATGAGTCCCGTAAACCTGATCGAGCACAGCCATTACTAACGTCGCCTGTTCAGGATGCTGGTGAGGCTGAAGCCAAAACGCCACCAGTCGCACCCGAAGTTCCGGAAATGCAACGCAGCCGTAGCGGCCGCAAGGTAAGACAACCCCTGCGTTTCTCTGATTTTGTTACCATTTTTACATCAGATGGTTGAATACTCTTCTGCCGTAAGTGCATATCAGTGCTTAATAGGATGACGTTTGTCGCAACAATTTATGCGCCGATGGACATGCCGCCCCCGTGTTAAACCGACAAGGGCAGCACCGACCGATGTAAGGTGCCCGCCACCATGCCGAACATCCACCGGTGCTCACGAGCACAATTTCAACCAGTTTGTGTTTGTCTTACCCTCGCTCAGAAGAATCACAGGGCCGAGGCGATTCCACGGTTCCGGCGCGACAACCATCCGTCTCATGGACGACATCATACATGCACCGGAGGACGAGGAGAACCCCATGTCAGACACTCATATTCAACCCCGCCTAGCAAAGATTCTGGAAGAGGATGAGGGCCATGGTTGTGGAACGCGGTCAGATCCACCGTTTTAACCGACGCACATCGAGCGGGCCACTCGGCTGCAGCGGTGTGCGGGCGCAGTTAGGCCGAGGGATTGCACCTCCTGCGTCCGCCTCCATTGGTGTTTCTCAGGTTGGGTGTCTGACACACGGTAAGCTCCCATTAACCAACACCCAAGGGACCACCAGCAGAACGGCAAATTTTCCGATTGAAAATCAATGCCGAGTCGTAATACATCAGTCAGCTTCAGGCTTTTTCGGTATGGTCCCAATCGAAGTCCTTCTTCGGCGGTCTTCTAGGAGGAGGCCGCTATAGCGGAACTTGAATTTGTTCCTCTGGATCGCTTGTTTAACCGAACGTTGATCATCGAGCGCGGTCGTCATTTGCGCGTAACCCGCGCACGCTTCGCTCACACACTGCTGTCAAAATATACTCAACTTGCCGTCGCTCCCAACTCTCTTTTCCCTGTACCGGTCAAGTGTCAGGGTTGCCAATATTGTAGTCGTACCGAGCCGAGTAAGAGTGACACACAGAAGGCCACAAAGTTTAAAGGCAAGCAAACGTAATAGGAGGTTTGTGCTGCGAAAATCGGTCCTACAAATTGGTGAGCTCGACGTGATTGACCGTCACTTGAGTTTCTATTTCTTTTTGCTGGCACTCTGCTTCCCTTTTCCCATGGATAATTGCAGGCTTTGCGTTTTTGCGAATTGCTTTTGTTTGTTGGTTTGTGCCGTCTGCGTTTTTATCGGCAGTTTCAGTACGTTTTGATCACGTCATCTGTTTTGCAAATACATTATCTTGTCTACAAAGCAAAAACCGTCGCTATACCTAAAAGAAGGGGCCCTAAGTTTTTAGTTACCTTCTTGCACGCCATCTTGTCCTCAACTCCGGTTTATCTTAGTTTAACATCCTACCGTAAGTCAACGACATAGCCCATAAGGCGTTACCGAGGAACATTCAAACTAACCATTTACATTTCCCCACTTTTGAACCATCCACTCATCGTCAACTGCGTTCTGTGGAACAGAGCACGTCTTGTTTTATCGCATCATTTTGACCGCAGTCTTGACAGCCTGGACTCGCCCTTGTTACGAGCGTGAGTTTGCGTTGGTTGACTTTGGTTTACGGTTTTTGTCGTTCACGTGGTCTGTTGTAAGAATTCGGAATAATAAAGCCCGAAAGGAACAATGTTGAAGTTTGATTATTGTTCATTATTAGTTTGTTAAAATAGTACTGTAGTAGTTTTTATTTGCTTTTTTGATTTTGCTCAATTTGGTCGTTACGGGTAGCTCAAACATTCTGTCTTTAGGCTTATATAGCCGGGGGATTGGAAAATTTGTGTCTCATGTTTGCCGCTGACATCAGACAATCAGAGGTAGCAAAGAGTAGGCTATCCAGAGGGATCTGAATACAGGTTACCGGTGGTCGGTAAGATGGGACCTCCCGATGAACGTGAACAAATGTCAGTGGTTCATGGCGGGAGAAGCAGATTCTCGTCGCTACATGGATCCACCTGGATATCAAGTCCTGATGGAACTAGGTAGTCACGCGAAGGACCTCGGGGTAGTCGCGAGTACAGACGTCAAACACAATCTCCAATGCTGGAAGGCGGTCAAGAATGCATGGAGTATCTTGCACCAACCACAGGGGACCATTGAATCTAGAGGACCTAACTTTCTTCTATCACTTTTCAAGGCAGTTGTCAGACCGCACTTGGAATACTGTGTCCAGGCCTGGAGACTGTATTTGTTAACGGAAAAAAGATTGTGCGAGAACACGTAACCACCGGTTTGAGAGGCAAATCGTTTGCCACGCGGGCGGTGAATGGCTGGAATCAGTTATCGGAGGAATTGGTCGAGGAGGGATCAGTGAGCGAATTTAGAGGGAAACCAGAGAATTTATGACTATCTGGGTTTGGGACAGACAGTGTGGAAATAGTCGAGCTGAGGATATGTTCGAGGGAAAAGCACCTTTGTAATTGTCACTCCCATGTAAGAACTGAGCAGGGCTTCCATCCATCTGTTGTGGAAGCATCGTCTGGCACAAGGAGCTCTCGATGCACGAACCTAGTCGATCAGGCATCCCGACGTACAGTCTTGTAATCTAACTGGAACTGGATCTGGAACTGGAGTTGGAAAATTGCAAGACAACCAGCGACTTCGGCAGTTTTAGATTGGTCACGGGCCATCTTCCTCCAGATATAAACCTTCAGGTTAGAGATGTCATGCTATATTCGCGCGGTTACAAAGCGTTGAAAGAAGCGGTCATAACTCGGGCTGCCCCCGCAGAATATCAGCGCATTCGACAAATGCTTCCTTCCCGCCGTCCGCGGAAGGCTACTATAAGTATCATGACCGCTTGAGTGATTTAGATAAATATGTCCCTGGCTGCACATTCCCAACTAAGAAATAAAGAAATTAGGTTCCGGGTTCTTGGTTGCGGCACACAACACCGGGCTACGTTCTAGCTGTTGCCTCCTTACCGTCAAGGACTTGACGATAAACGATTTTTCGTGATAGATACAGGTGCTGTTGTTAGAATTATCCCTCACAAACGGAATAATTTGGCCGCTGCACATGCTGAGATGCTACGGGCTGCGAACGGCACCGATATTCATATGTACAGACAACACTTCCTCGCCCTCAATTTAGGCCTGAATCCTGCATTTTGTTGGGTATTCACTGTCGCCGACGTTCCGCATCCCATTACTGGCATAGGCTTCCTCCAGCATTTCTACCTGCCGTTCAACACTCGGTTGAGGAAAATGGTAAACCTTCAAACGTCGCCAACCGTGACCAGCTCGCACGCCGTCATCAGCCGCATCCCGCTGCAGTACGCTAGACCGCCAGCCCAACAGCCCTACCACTGTCTACTTCGCGACTACTTGGGCATAATGCGGCAGATCGGTATACCTCCTGCCTTTGTTACTGAGGTAAAACGATATATATTGACAACAGGACCCCCAGATTTTAGTTGACCTCCTCGTCTAGCTCCTGACAAGTTCTGCCTAGCCAAGGCAGATTTCGACCACAAGTTGGAATCAGGCACCACCAGACCCTCCGGAAATCCTTGTGTCTCTCCGCTTCATATGTTCCCTAAGTCCAGTAGCGACCGGCGACCGTGTGGGGATTGCGAGCAATTGCCAAGGTCACCTTTCACGATGGTTACCCAAGTCCCGATATACAGAACTTCACCGCATTTCCGCCCGGTTAGAGGATCGTCAGCCGCATAGATTTGATTCGAGCACAACACCAAGTGGCCGTGGAAGAGAAAAACATCAAAAAACGGCGGTGACCACACCTTTTGAGCCGTTTGAGTTTGTGAGGGTATCCTTCGGGCTAAATAATGCTACTCAAACCCTCCAAAGCTTTATGCGGGAGGTTACATGTGGTTTAGATGATTTATGTCTACCTAGAAAATATCCGGATGGCAAGCCACTCGGAGGAGCAACACTCTACCCGCCCACGCGCTCTCTTCGGCCGCCTCAGCTGAGATGACGTAACGATTACCGCCTCCAAAGGTGAGCTTGAAAGACCCAGTATCACAGTTTTAGGGCTTATCCTCTCGACCGCAGTTATGGCTCCATTGCGAGATAAGGCTACCGCACTCCAGAGCCACTTAAAGCCTCACTCATATTGACAATTACAGCAATTTCGCGGCGTTGTTGGGACTTATCAGCATGTTATGTTTAATTGGGATAAATGATTCATCCCCTTAGAGACCTGTTTTCGGAAGTTAAACCTAAAATTGCACTCCCCGAGACTGCGAAACAGGCGTTCATTTATACTAGGGACCCTATCACAAAAATAGCGCTATTCACGAATCTCGACCCTTCAGCTTTCATATCTCTGATAACCGGCCCCTCGGAGATTGCAGATGGACCTGTATTTCAACAGTACATTGACAGCATTTCAAAGCCTTTAGCATTATTCTCCAAGCCGCTGCAGCCGACAGACTACTGATGTAACACATTTAGCAGGCAGCTGCGCGCCATCTACTCAGCTGCCCGGCATTTCAAGTACGTGTTGGAGGGTCACCCGTTCAAGGTGTTCACAGTTCACAAAATGCTGGTAAACGCGCTGCATTCAGCCTCCGACCGGTACTCCCCAAGCGGGATCCATCACTCAGATTTTATTTCACAGTTCACTGTGGACCTGCGACATGCTTTTGGAGCAGATAAATCCGTCGCTTTCACACTTTTTGTATACACCGGCTTCGTTTGATTTCAACACCGAGCTTCGGACTCGACAAAACTGCGCTGGCTCAGGTGATAGACCCTAACATCGGCGGAATTAACTGAGGTACCTGTAAATACCATGCCATCAGAGAATACGATTGTTTGAGACAAATTCGTTCAAGTCCGTTGATACCAGCAGCTTACTATTACACAACCTCGCCCCTGAGGTGTGGGTGCTTCGGCGAGGCTAACGACCCAAAACTTTCCTTGACAGGATCACTAGTTTGTCGCGCCCATGGACATGTCGCCCCCACGTTACACTGACAAGGGCAGCACCGAACGTTGTTAGCCGCCCGCCAACAAGTTGAACATCCACTGGCGCTCACAAGCACCTTTTCCCCCAAGTTCGTTTTTGTTTTTCCCTCTCTCAGTAGAACCCCAGGACCAGCCATCGTTCTCATGGTCGACATCATGCACGCACCAAGGGAAGAAGACAATTCGAAGTTAAACACTCGTCTTCGACAGCGCCTGGCGAAAATTCATTACCCAGATGAGACCCGTGGGCGTGAAACGCGGTCAGATCCACCGTTTTGACCGGCGCACATCGGGTGGACAGCTCGGATTCATCGGCTTACGGTCGCAGATGAGCCGGGGAATCACATTGTCTGCGTTCCAGTCCTAAAGGGGCTTCCGGGGCGACAGTACGGCGCATGGCCAGCTACCATCAAACGACACCCAAGGAGCCACCAAAAGAGCAGCCCATTTTTTTAATGGGAATCAATGCCAATGTCCCAAAATATCCAGCAGTTTCCGGTTTGTTCTGCATGATCCAAGTTGCATCCCTTCTGCGATGGCCTTATAAGAGGAGGTTCCTGTGGAGGAACATAAATTTGTTCCTCCGGATTGCTTGTTTAACCGATCGTTGACCGCCAAGCGCCGTCGCCATTTGCGCGTAAATCAAGCACGCTCCCATTTAAATATACTCAACCTTCCAACTCTCCAGGATGTCTTTCGTTGTAAGGGTCGAGTGTCTGGGTTGCCAGTATTCAGTGGTACATAACCGAGTAAGAGTGGCACAGAAGTGGTCACAAAAGTTGGGGGCAAGAAAAGGTAGTACGAGATGCGCGCCATGAAAATCGGTATTGTAGGCTCAAAGTGAAAAATGCATCGAACAGACTTAAAGCAAAATTGATGGATATTTGCTGGTAAATTTCTCCATTACTACGAGAGCCATGGTACCGCTTCCAATTTCCAGGAAATGCAACCACTGAAATGAGTCACGAGTAGTAGCGTGGGCCACGAGAAGCCATAAAGAGGTGGGAAGATAGAAGCATGGGAAGTTTGGGATCAGTAGTGTTGGAAAAGGATGATAGCAGCCTGTACCCCAAGGTAGTTTCAATAAGCATGCACGATTAGTTAGGAAAGGAAAACGAAGGCAGCATGCGTACCAGCTGTGATTTGGGGGACAGGGGCAGGTAGATAATTAGAGGGAATTGGTGATAAAACTCTAGTGAACTGTTCGATACGCTACTTCCCAAAGTCATTCAAAAATGCAGCCAGTTGCTTAACTACCAAACGAGGGCGGTTCTTTTCGGTCATGCCTAAATTCAGCTAAATCTAAAGCCCAGCTTACCAACCCACTTGATGTCCCACTCTCATTTAACCTGACATAAACCACCATTGGACTTGATGGGGCCTACGAACACGGGTTAAACTCCTAGTTGAAGATGGAGTCTGCACTCCACTCACCATCTGTGATTCTTGGAACTCGGCTTCACCGTTCGCTACCCCACTTTCTCGCACATCCATGCTACTACGTTCTTTGACCCCTTATCCTATTCATATTGGATTTACCCTCATTGCCATTGGCATAGGTTACTAGTCACTAAGGGGTTCCTAAAGTGGGCTTGTAAAAATTTCGATATAATATTGAATGGATCAATTCACTCGCCTTATCCCAGGATGACAAACAATTTCAGCCTGTCTTTTTCGAACTTCTCATACCATCCTATCTTCTATAGTAAGCTTGGCGGCGCTGAAAGGTCGGGCCATGGTAACCACAAGCCTACAATAGCCCATAAAACTGCTTCTATAGCTCGCGTCAATTACCAACTTTTAAGTACTAGAAGAAATACGTTGCTGATCTATTTTCTACGTTTCAATAATCACCATAACCGCAAGCTGGTAGCTAAGCCTCCAGGATTTACGCCCTGTTACCGGTTCCGTCCACTTAAGGGTGAACCTAAATCTACTAATTTCTGACTCCTGGCAGGGCGCTGCTAGCAAGATCTGGCGCTCCAGCACCGGTTCGTTCAACCAACTTTCCTGAATACTTGATATTCAGGGACGGTAGCTGCATTGTCTGCGGCATAATCGCTGAGCCAACTCTCAGCGATTAGTAGGAAGCTTTAATTTAAGGAGAGTGCTGACATGCAAACAGGTTGTGCCCTTCCCAATAGGGGATTAGCATTTATTAAAGACGGCGGCGGCTGGGGGGTTATTTTGAAGTTCGGTAAATTTTCGACTGTTTCTTCTTCACATTTGTGACCTTTATTTAAGAGGGTGCCGCATCATTGGAATGGTGGAGGGTCGGACCAGGGCCGGATGGTGGTACATCGTTAAAGAGTGGACCAGGTTAATATAATCCATTGTCTTTGAACTCAACCGCAGATGAGGTTGCCGCCGTGGGCAACAGTCGCAGTAATATTTCCCTGACTGACTGTTATGGGTAAGCGAGTAAAATGCAGCAATGCTGACATTTATACATTTCGGTCGTTGCAGCGGTTGTGATCGGAAGTTGGGACGCCGAGGCTTAAAAGATGAATTTATTGGTGGGGTACGGTAGTGCTCAAGAAAAATGGATGGTATAAGAAAAAATCACAATCACTCGGGGTGAAGCTTCCTGTGGGTGGGTTGTTAGGTGTGGGGGCGAGTGTCAACGTGTATGGATAAGATTTGTATGGGCAATGGGATTTGAGGAGCAGTTAGCGAGCCATGGGTAGTAGGAGACCCGTGAAGGGTGGCGGCGTGGTGGGCGCGGGTTTTGAAAAAGAAGGAGGGGAAACGGAATCAAATCATGCAATTTCTGGTGGACTCATGCGGGGAACAGTTGCCAGTAGCACCGATGTATTGCCAAATTTCGCAGACCGGAATGGAAGTTCACGAGAAATGACGGTCTTCGTCTATTTTTTGTTGTGGAAATGAATTTTGAACATCAGTTCATGTCGCAGGCAAATAAAAATACTTCCCTCGTGATTCCATTTCGTTTGGTCTTGGCAAAAGTTTTTTGGGAAGGCTCAAGAGAAATCCAGCACGAAATGACCCGCTTGAACCCAGGAACCAGAGGGCTGGTTCCCACAGCAGTACTGGGGAGTGGGGGTGACCGAGTGCGGCCACCCAACCTGAAAACACAGCTTATATGTGAATACAGGCGTAATCCGCCAACATATCTGCACATGCAGACTGAAGCAACCGAGCGGCTCGCACGACTTGCGCCAGCCAAGGCAGTGGATATGGCGGCGTCTCACACAACTGTGGTAACGCCGGTGTACTCAGGAGTCGGAGGAGGGAAATGCAAATATTGTGTAGGTAGGAAAAGTGAAACATCATTTTCCAGGAATAGATAATCCCGGGGGAGCCATAACCGCGTTATCCAGAGAATGAAGTAAATGTTTCATCCAAGCACAAATGTACGGCCTGCAAGAGAGATAAAACGGTCGGCGGTTTGGCCTAGCCACCAACTGCGGAATAGTAAGTGATCAATCTTACGGGCGTCTCAAGAAACGAAGTTGCTAGAACGTATGGTGCGACGCAAAATTTATCTTCTTTTCCGCGATGAACGAGACGGTGACGTCAATGCGTTTTTCAGAAGCCTAAACCAGCTTCATGCATTCGACTCTCAAGTGAGTATGGGTGGCACAGATTAATGGGAAGGAGCACAGTAGCCAACTTACGTACTTTGTTTTTAAATGCGGTAGATGACGGTGACAAAATGTGCAGCTGTTGGGGAGGTTTGTGCCATAATAATGAATATTTAACAACAAAAAAGTTTGCGTTAACGAATGTCTTTGGAACTGAGAGGGTTATAGTGAAATCCGCATTTCAAAGATTGCAAGGGAGCGGGTTTCTAACATGAGATGCGAAGATGCAGCTATCCCCGGTAATAATATTGTTAAAGAGTGCAAGGTTTACTCTTATGCGTCGGAGCCACAAGGGATCTAATTTCAACGACTCGCAGCGTTCCATGTAATTTACGCTTGCCGAACAACTGCTTGGTAAATGCACGCTGGACGTTATCAAATGCTACTTGGTCGCACTGTCTCATTCAAGAACAGACTACAGAGCGACAATACAGAATGGGTCTGACGTGGGTTCAAAAACTTATACCTTGCCTTCCTTCAGCTGCA
This sequence comes from Fasciolopsis buskii, assembly GCA_008360955.1. Classification (NCBI taxonomy): domain Eukaryota; kingdom Metazoa; phylum Platyhelminthes; class Trematoda; order Plagiorchiida; family Fasciolidae; genus Fasciolopsis; species Fasciolopsis buskii. Next base: position 191,464 of record LUCM01006373.1, read on the forward strand.
GTGTTCCGCGTAATAGCCCCATTAATTGATTTGTTTCCGCAACTCTTGTGAAGGCATGCTGCGAGAAGTTTAGGGTGCAGGAATATCTTGGGCCCACGTCACGGACTTGGCAGTTAACGGGGATGGTTTGTTGTCCAAGCTTGAATTCTCCGGGAGGCAAAACGCTGTTTTATCCCATGATGCTGTTCTTTCAGCGGAGAATTTCCTCATCCAGTTATTCGCCCAGGAATTGAGTGACGCTAATTCTTGCGATGGTACCCATGGTGGATTCTAAAGCTTCAGGGCAAAAGGCGTAAACGATTTCGATGTCGTCTGCGAAAAGAATCGGGGCGCCTTTTAGACTAACATCGAAGACGTCGTTAAATTACAACAGAACGAGCAAGGAAACCAGGACTCTACCTTGGACGAAACCATTGGATACTACTTTATGTTCTAATTTGTAACCATTTCCTTGAACTACCTGGCTACTAAATGAAAAATAAGACGAAAACCACGGCAGGATTGGATCAACAGTGCCGCAGACTGCCATTTTATTTAGCAATCTAGGATGAAACAACCTGTCGAAAGCCGTCGTCCTGTCTGAAAAGACTACTATAATTGACCTTCCAGTGCTCAGGGCCCCAGTAATCGCATTCAGGCAGTCAGTCATGGAAGTTGCGCAGGATCTCTTACGAAGGAAGCCACGCTCTCCACTGTTAATACATTCATTTTCTAGAAGGCAGGCTATGAGACTGTTGGTAATCAGAAGTCCCATCATACTGGAGACTATAAGGGTAAGGGTTACTGGGCGGCGGTGTACAGGGTCATGGCATGTGCCCATTTTGTGAACGGGTGTAATAACAGAGGTTTTCGCACCGTGACGTAAATATGTTGCATTGAATGGACAAATTGAAGGCGTTTGCCAACAAAATTGGTATATCGCTCCCACCTAGTACGAAGGCAGCCGGAGGTAATGAATCAGGTCCATAGTGGTAGCCAATTTTGGTTTTCACCAACGGCTGGGCTACATCGTATTTCTTCCAAATACGATTGTCGAGTAAGACTCCGTAGTCGAGCGAGGTCGGCATGGCGTAGAAGGATGGTTGTCATTTACCAGAGCATAGGCAAAGAATTCACCGAATGATTCTACAACCACCTGTGGGTTTTTTTACATAAATGTCGCCGTGAATGATATACGGAACTTGAGTGGCTGAGAATAAGGAAGGAGTGGATCTGCGTTTTAGCAGTTTTGCCGGTGTTGCGTTCGAGTTTGGCTGGTTTACAGATTGTAGCTCCTGATTTTTGCTTCTGTGGTCCAGTACCGTTTCTAGAAATTTAGGTAGTTGGTTAATTTACAGAAACAACGAAAAATCTCTGGTCTTAGAAAAGGCCCGCTGGCGTTTAACGAGCCTATAGTTTATCCGGTCACGATAAGTTCTTTTGGGTGGCAGGCTTAGAGTGTGGGATGGAGTAATTGCTTCAAGGCACTTGTGCAGGTTGGATTACAACTGATCAGCGGCCACTTGCACTTCTCGTATTAAAAAATGAGCCTCGATTGTAATTACGAACTAGAATGGGTAGGCGACTCCAGTCAGCTCTGAAATCTGGATTTGGGTTCGGTTAGGGGTAACTACTCAGAAGTGGCAATATAAATGAAGAGTTAACATGCGGATGATCACATCCAAGTAAAATAGATTCAATGAACGTTTGAACTTGCGTTAAGCCTATCGTAAATAACAAGTCAAAACATCGCGGATCCTTGTTGGGCCAGTTACGTGTTGGATCCAGTTGCCATGATGAATGCTTTTAAGAAAAGGGAGCGGAAGACGTGGACTAACGTATGCCATGTGCATAGAAATCTCCAAAGGGCAGCTTGGGACCTGGTAGGTCAGAAGCGGCATTCAGTAGTTGTGCTATCATCAAAAAATCATTTTGGCAAGAACGACGGGGCGGTGGAGGCATCCAACAAGACGTCTTTCGTCGCCCATCTCAGCTCTAACCTAAGCGGCATCTTGGATAGCATTTAGCATGGTTTCCTTGCACAACGTAGCTGATATAGTTTCTCTGACGCAGACAAGGCAGCTACCCCACGCTGGGCTTCACGGCCTTTCCCGAAGGATTCATAGCCGAGAATTATTTTTGCGTTGTCCGAAGTGTGAATTTCAAGCCATGTCTAGGTTATAAGTATGGAGTCAAAGTTTGACGAGAGCGGACGAAGACAGATACGCTCAAGTTTCCTTAGCTTATGGCGTGCATTTAACAACAGTAGCAAAAATTCTCCGGAAAACCCCCTTCCACTGGTTGGTGTCATGGTGGTTGAAGCTCGGTTTCTTGTTCGTCGAGAGTCTTTGGGTGAATCATGATTTTTTACTTCAAACGATTTTTTCTTATTTGGGCTTCCTTTATTTGGGAGAGTGTTGCATCATTTGGGTGAGAATCGTCGGCCCAGAGCAGTGTGACTGGGAGTGAACGGTAGATTATCTGTCAGGCGAGTTGAGCAAGACACTTGATAGGTGGTTATCCGTCAGCTTTGCATTCAGTTTCACGGGACATCTCCGCCATGGTCATATTTGCCAACCCACTCTCGGTTACATAAGGAGAGCAAGGTGGGGCATGTGAAGGTAGGTAGGGCAGGAGGGGGTAGTTCGGGGATAAAAAAGAGTTTGGCAGAAACGACCTAGAGTCTTGGCCTGAGAAACTTGCTAGGGCATGAGGCGATACCGGTAATCAGAGGAAGCCGCTAAACTTGATTCATAATTCGGATGGTTTTCAAGCTGTAAACAAATTTTATTCCGTTTTATGCTGGGTGGCTCCCTTTGAGTTTGCAGTTGGGCTAGGTGCAGCGGGATCGAGTTGTACCCGGCGGTATCTCGAGGAGACGGCGAGCAGTCACGAGTTAGGCCAAATGGTTGTTCATGAAAAGTAAACCGTGTAGCTGTTGGGGGTGTGAAATATGGAAGCCAGTTGACTTGGTAGAACGAGTCTGCCTTCGATATCTTAGTTAGTCTGATGTTCTGGGGTTTGTTTAATAAAGTGGTTCTGGACTTTGGGCCAGCTTTTCTTAGTCGTATAATGTGGGGTGCGCGTTGTGGCTTCTTAGGCGTAGACAACATCGGGAGTGTCTCTTTTGAGGGCAACTTTGGTGTGTGCTGGGTGGGTTGAGATCTAGGGAAGAGAGGAGTACTAGAAGCAGTTTTAGGATTAATGGAAAGCGTGGGCAGGTTAGATACAATAACCATACCGACCGCACCATTTGCAAACTTCTGCCCGGATTTCCAAGGAGGGATTTTAGAGAACTGCAGTGGGGGTTTGCATCTAGACGTAGACGATCCAAGATGCATATTTTTTAAGTAGAGGTTGGAGGGGGATGAGATAAATGAGTTGCCTAAGTCGACTTCAAATTTAAGAGTTAGTTTTGGGGTTTGTGATAATGAGTATAGATTGAGCGGTGTAGGAGCAGGGCAAGGAGGCGTAGCAATCTATCCGTTGGAGTGCAGGTTGCTACTTTTTAAGAGACCAAGTACCCCACATTGGAGCAGTGTTTCATCTTCTGCAACCCTTATGATTTTGTAAGGGGTGTTTACACCAACGGTAATTTTCTTTCTGATGAATTCACGAGCGACATTTTCGTCCTGGAGTTTCATCAGGAGCCGGTTGGATCACTTTTCTTGGTCGCACACACTGACTAGGATAATGTCCCATATTGCAGGGCTTCGCTATGGTTTCTTTGATCTTTACCAGTGGTTGGTGGTCTGGAATATTAAAATCACAGCACCCTTTGTGTTCAGGATACGTTTAAGTGAATCAGAACGCGGTGAATCAGCAATAATAATGATTGTGTATATTTCTCGACTTCCGAGAGGCATGCGCAAGGCAAGATCAAATTTACACGAACATGGCGCAGCGGACACACGGGAAAAAATCCATTCGTGAAGATGCAGTACGTCTGTGGTCTCATGAACATAACCTGCGCCGTAATAGGCTGAACACGAACTTTTGAGCCCTCAGATCAAAGCTAGATAATCCTTTGCCAAAACTTCCCGTGGCACTGCGAGACAATCCTTGTTTAGAAGCATCAAAGTTGCGTGTTGCCGGTGCAAAATTTGGCTGGGAAGTAATGGCTGGCGTTGTCATATGGCTGGGTTCCCCAAAAGTCAAGAGGGTTATATGGTAAAAATGAAGATAAATATGGATTTAATGACGAGACATAGATGAGTCAAAACCACACTGGATATCATGGGAGGTGGATGTAGAGTGGTAATTAACAATACACAAGAGTCAAAGTAATAGTGGAAGAGAAACAGCGGAAAACCTTGAAGGTTGGGTCAAACCATATACGGGACGAAATTATATGAAGAATTGTGGATGGAGAGAAAGTGGAATTCACAACAGTTGTCACTAGACTTATACGGCTGGGAGCGGACTGTGATGTGTGGCGGGGAGTGAAAGAGTGCATGTAAGATTTACAATCAATCCCTAAATGCACTTGCCATGAATGACCTGTGTTTTCCTTGTTAAATAACGGAGATTATGGTGTTCTGTGGCGGCGGGGGTCTGGAGGTTGGGGATTGAACGACATTCCAGTAGTGATGGTAACCGTTTGGACAAACTTAATGGTTATGGATATATCGGCATATTTCTGGAACGCTTCGATAGGCATGCTTGGTTGGATGATCAAATGCTACAGGGGTATTGCAAGTCACATCGAAAAAGCAAGTAAACATTTGGGCACAAAATGAGGGGAAATAGCAAAACTAGCCAACTAAGAGAAACAATGGGGTTGTACGCAAAATGATGCGTATCGCAGTTGCAGACTTCAACCGGACGATGATGGCGGGCATGGAGGTATCTGCAATATTCGGATGAAACGGCTCTATAAAATGGACATGAATGGTAAACTGTCATGAATCTTGTGAAAAACGGACCAAAGCAGCTGACAGGAGGTTATTGATGGCCGATAGAAACCCTGCATTAAATGGATATGACAAATAACGTTTTTCATTTGATTATGGATCCTGCAGCCAAGAAAATAGTTAAAAGATATTTGAAAATGCGGAGGGACGAAGAACACTGGTGAAGAGTTTCGGCCAGCCATTATTTAAAGGCATGAAGGATAGAAACGTCGTCGGCATTGAGGGAAGTGAGGATTGGTATGGTGTGCACTGAATAATATATATCTGACGCTGGTAAGCCAGTGTAAAACAAAAACGGGTTTCTTTGCTCCTTTGTTTGCGTTTAAGAGTTTTGCTGGTAGCAATTACTGGTATAGTGATAGCCGCGATTTCCGAGGAGAAAATTGGGGTGATGTTCACGATATACGATGGTAGCGGCATCTGGAACAGGGATCTAAGTGTGGGTGTCTTCGTGTCAATTGGATGCCAACGAGGCGGGAATGTTAGACACGGGCGGGCAGTTCCAGCAGCAAATGTGTGCAATCGGGAGGACTCGTCCGCTCAGAGAATCGCAAGCATTGTGGATCACTTTATATGGCCTCGATTTCTAGGCAGACATGCAACGGTTTGGGGAATTATGCGAATTAGAAGCAATGTCCACATCTTCGCGGCCGTGGAGCAGTTCGAATATGTCCACCCTGGGATGGCTGATCTGATTCTTGGGTCAGCTTGCTTTTACTGTGTGTTGAGACGTGCGAGGACGGGTCCAGAAACTGGATTGTGGACCCTTAGAAAGACACGAATGCAGACGCACGCAACTGGAACGGAAAAAGGGAGAGACGGCAGTCTGGAGGTATTGTAGCTGACGGTTATGGTGCGTTCAATTATAAGAACCAGAAGCAATGAACGTTATGCAGAAGGAGGCATCATTTGATGCCGAACTTCGCGCGTGGAATGGTCTAATTGTTAAATGCACGGGGAAGAAAGAGTTTATGTGGATATTTTTTGGGAGTAAGTGAGAATGTGATATGAGTACGTCTTTTTTATATGCCGTGCTGCATGCGCACTAAACAAGACAGAAGTTAGATAAGAAACTGCGCTGACTTGTGTCATTGATCGAGTTTTTTTGCCTATACCTATAGCAAATTGTACTTATGAAAACTTCTGCTAAAGCTGATACTAAAAATTGACTAGACCTTGTTCAGTGGGTTGCATTCACTCAATATCCTAGGCCCTACTCATAGGTACTATCCATTGTAGTTTATGGGTACTGCAAGTTTAACAAATTTTGTACAGTTACTACCTTCCTAATTTCGTTTTTAAAGATAACGAAAGCGGGAGAAATCGCCCTTATGTGCTGGGATGCCTTATTCCGCAGGGAGAAATATTTGATGATGAAGTTTTTGCTAAGCGCTATTCTAGACATGGGAACTGTCACCAAGGACTCAGCTTGACGCAAGCCATAGGGAAAGATGTTTCATGTTTGGGGTGCGGTGATGTACACATTTTTACCAATAATCCGGTGAAAAAAGAAGACGTCGACTTGAATTCGACGCAACTATAAGGGATCGAGGTGTAGTTTTATGCACCGTTCAATTTATTTTAGCAATGAAGAGTAGCCCAGAAGTTGTTTTCTAAATGTTCGTTGAACATTCTCAATCTCGAGTCGGTCACTCTGCCGCATGTTGGAACACACGATGGAACAGTAGGCCAGGATAGGTCTTACATGTGGTTTATATATTAACAACTTGCTTTCGTGGTTTCTAAAAGTTCTGTGTACCAATCTTTTTGGCCTCCCAGCTTTTGCAACTTGTATCAGGATGTATTCTGAGAAGTTGAATATGCTGGAGTAATGCAAACCCAGGTCTCTGACAGTGTGAGTGGAAGGAATGACTTCTTGGTTAATCTCAAAGATTCCTGTAGGAAGGTGGCATTTGTATGCGAGTATGCTGCTTTTGTGGACCGAGAATTTCATTGACCAAGCTGCACACCATGAATCAAGAGATAGTAGATCATTTTTACATTATCTATGATGGTTTGTATGTCACGAGGGGGAAACGTGCATACAATTTTTACATCGTCTGCAACCGGAAAAGGAATACCATGGTTAACGGTGTGAAAAATGTCGTTGAGGTACAGCAGAAACAGCAGTGGACCTAATACGCTCCCTTGGATAACCGCAATAATACTCTGACGAGGCTTGGATAGGGTTTCGTTTACATTTACAACCTGCCTTCTAGAGGCCAAATAAGAAGAGAACCAAGCCAGAAGGGGAGTTATTACACCGTAGCTCTTGACTTTCATGAGAGGCTTGCGATGGGGCATGCGATCAAAAGCCTTTGCCAAATATCAGAAAATCACAATCACCGACTTGCCGTCGTTGGCAGCCTTGGTCACCATGTTCAAAAAATCAGTCATGCACGTATAACTTGATTCACTTTGAAGGAAACCATGTTGGCCGGCGTTAGTGAGGTCATGATCTAACAGTATGTTGTTAACCTACTTTTTACGTTTCTTTCCATAATGCGAGAGACAAGTGAGGTGTGATTGTTGGAGCTGTAATTAGATGGATCCTGTTTTTAACCGTTATTCGAATTGGAACAACGACAGAAGTTTTCCATGGGTGGGGAAAAGTGCCGCAACTTAAAAAAAGATAAAATAAACTGGACAAAAGTATAGGGATGTCTGCACCCCCAAATGTGAAGAGGGCTGGAGGAAGGTCGTCCGGTCCAACGTGGAAAGCCGGTCTCACTTTTGACAACAGTGGTTTAATATCACTCGGTCGGAAAGAGAATATTGGAATGGAAGCAGCGGAGACTGGGGTAATTTCTGGTATAATGGTGTTGTCGTCAGCTGTCAAATAAGCGGCGAAATAATCACTGATCACCTCTGAAATCATTAGAGGGTCATTTGCGCAAGTGCTCCTGAATATCACTGACGTGATGTACGTACTAGGTAGGGAGCTGTCAGTTCTTAGTAGTTTAGCCAGTGCTGCAGCATTGTTGGATGAGTGTAACGCTTGAAGTTCCATCATCTTTGAAGAGGATTGAGAACTACCTTAATCTCCTTGGATAGACGGTTCATTTGCAATATTAAAGCAAATTCTTTCGTTCTTTTGAATCTTGTTTGATTGAAGACAATTTTTGAGGCGGTCCAGAGTGCTCAAATTTTTGAGGGTCATGCCGTACTGGGTTGGAGTGATTAGCTCAAGGCACACAATTAGAGTGGCCGGTTGGGATCCACCAATAAAAAGAAATGGTCCTAATTTTGGCTGTCAATTATGAAGGGAAGGTGGCTCCATGAGGCCCTATGTTATAGTTCAGTGGAAGCCCTGGAGTGTATACCGGACGTCGAAAATGAGAAATTGCAAACAATCTGGAAATGATCACATGTATGTGCGCATCCGTGTTACGACAGTTGTGAAGATAAGATCCAGAATGCTGTAGGCCCTTGTGGGTGTTGAAGCATGCTATGTCCACCCGCCCAATCGCACACCGGAGACAAACGCAGAAAGGTATTTTGGGGAGGAGAGAGCAGACCAACAAATCCTTGGGATGTTGAAGTCGCCCGCTACCAGCTTAAGACCTGGAAGGTAGGCGGCCGCGTTGAGCGCATCAGTTAGGGGTAAGAACTGAGACTGATGCGTACTAGTAGGGCGGTAGGTGCGACTAGTCAGTAAGTCGTCATGCCCGATAACCACATTTATCCAGATAGAATCTTTCGGTTTATGAAAAGTAGGGTGATTGTACCATGAGGCTGATAGGTTTTCTCTTATGCATATGAGACAGCCTCCATCGCGCTCATTTATCCTGTCTTTCCTAAAATCATTGTAACCAATTAAAGCAATGTCTTTGTCGGGGGTATTGTCGGTCAGCCATGTCTCAGTGATAAGAACGAAATCATACAGATAACGATGAGTGTCAGCGCGTGGTTTGAAATTTTGCTGAATTCGTTTTCCTAGATTTAACCAGTTTACCTTCTTACCGTTTGGTAGGAACCCTTGTGTATTGTTCAGAAAAATTCCGCAAATTTTTCTGCATATTGCTTTTGCGCCACTTTTGTCTCCTCTACGTAGTCCGTTTTTCTCACTCGAATTAGATTTAATACCATGCTGCAGTCAAACCGTGTAAAGATTACTACAAGAAAAACAGGCGTGCCACGATCTGTGATTAAATCGCAAGCAGGAAACTGTTCGGTAGTAACCTTTACACGGTTTGAC
>LUCM01006374.1:0-69961 GCA_008360955.1 Fasciolopsis buskii
ACGGCTCGACTGACATTTAACTGGTTTTCACCAATGTTCTACAACCCAATTCATAACAACAACAGGAGCTACCCTTATATTATGAAAGTTTATAAGTTTTATTAAACCATCTTGTCGTAGACGTCGCACTTTTAACCACATATTGGACTTACCCCCCCAGGAAACCAAAACCCACCTCAGACACAATTTACATACTAGAATTAATTTCACTTACTTCAATTAATTGTAAATGGAAAAAGTAAGTTCCACCTAATTAATTTCGTAATCAAATTGCTGAAAAATAGGTTTGCATGGCGCCACCCGTATCAGTAAACACCTAAATTTTTTATGGGAATAAATTGTTTTAAAATATATGTTTACTTTGTTCTAAAGGACAACCCAATGGGCGTTTGAGGCGTTCAAAATTTATTTTCAATTCCTTCTTGCATTCTACTCCACTCCCTTCAAATAAATGTGCACAACACAGCTGAAAATGACTACCTCGCTTGTCCAATCGGTGTTCTTCTCCTGCTTACGACACTTCTCGGTAGCGGGGCTGCTCGCGCTGAGACGGGATCGCAGATTGCCCGAACACTGAAACTGAAATCCCCAGTGCAGAACAACGATCTACGTGAAGTGCGCAACGAAGCTCGTTGTTTATTTGGTATCTTGCACCGTATCCTCACGTCAGCAGATTCAGTGGTAGATAATAACCGGACGCAAATTATTCACTTGTCCAACGGCATATTTCTGAAGGACGGGTACCCAATACAGACCGAATTCCGTCTCAGTGTTGTGAATGATTTTTATGGCCAAGAAAGAGAGGTTAGTGCGAATTCTGCACACAAACAATGTATGGTATATCCTAGATCCGTAGCTTTCTCGGCGCCAGATCTTTTTGCAGTTTCCAAGGCGAATTTTACTGTTTGAATATAAGCTATTTAAGACTGCCGACTGTTTAGGCAAATGCCATTTATCGCCTCCTCAAATCATTCTTTCGTGAGTCATCTATTAAGATCTGTTCGAGAGTCAACTGGCGGATGCATAGTTGAGCTTCTAAGGCGGCTTCCCATTTTTAATCGGGTGTTTCGAAATCACACTGATTGCATATCTCAAATATGCATCAAGGCTAAAGAGAGAAACGTCTGCTGTATAAACATTCCGTTTGCTCTACCCACAAGGAGATCACAAGTGTACTATGAATATGTAGTGGTCTTTCCCATTTGCCGTAGTAGTTCAATTTGGATAAAAGCCGGACAAATATAATACGGTTTCGTAGCTCCCACTGTTGTAGCGGTACCAAACTTTGCTGTTGTAATACACCTTAAAGTGGAGATGCCCTTAAATAAGGCGGGTACGAGATTTTTCAAGAAATGTATTGGCCGAATCCACACGCTACTCCGACTGGCACCAACATCCGACAAACGAAACAGTGGAACACTGGACTATCGAAATCTTGCGATCATAGTTTCTTGCTATGTCTATGGGTCAATGTTCAGAGCAAAAAAGTCATTGTCAGTATGTTTTGCTATCCGGAAATTCATGCACAAACTGCAGCGGAATCGATCTATCCCGAACTAGGCTGGCGAAAGTATGTTTTTCGTAACTGCGATTGCAAGTAGATGCCAATTAATTTCAGAAATTACATGCCGTCCCTAAAATAATAGTTTCTGATCTCATAATACACGCACACATACTGCTCACCTTCATGCTTTACAAATACACTCGGGAATTCTTTTCTGTATGATAAGTGGATGAAACCGTTATTTTGCACTGATACTTCGTGGTCCATTGAGCTACCGAATAAGTATTTCCATCCAAATCTCGTGTTTGCCTCTGTTTTCTGGTCTACAGCTAGATTTCAACAATCAGTCCAACGCTATTCAAGAGATCAACTATTGGGTGAACAACGAAACCAAAGGTCTCATACCACACTTCTTTCGCTCTCCAAATGAACTGCCACGCGATTCACGTTTGGTTTTAATCAATGTTTTCACATTCAAAGGTAAACGTTTGCTCATTTGCCCGTTCGAAAGTGAATCTTTGATAGGCAGTAGCAAAGCTATAGTGATTAACTTGTATTACCTGAAAAATTAGTTATATGGTATCATGCTGAATTTGATGGGATTGTGTTCCAGAAAAATACTTTTCGTTAAGCGTCTCTAGAAGCAACTGTTCATGCAGCACGGTTTCCTAAACCCAAGGCGCCTCCCAAAACCTCTCGACAATTGTGTCTTCCAATTGTTTATCGAATAACAAGTATACCAATCAGTATTCATCTGGTTATGTGAGACGCTGAAAGTCGAGAAATAGGTCGGTAAAATGGTCCTCTAGTGTATAGTTTTACTGCTTTGTAATAGAACGGACATGATGCAAACATGTAAATTTTCGGCAATTTCGTCCTCCAACTAATGTAGCTAGTGGTGAACATTTTTACTAATAATACTGACAATGTTAAGATAAGTTTTGATAACCAAAGTGATATGTAGGTTTGAATTTGGAAAACGGAGTGCATGATTTATTCGTTGTTTGTGATTAGGAAATGTCCACCGAACAAAACGCACACGGGATTAACAAACTCTTCCGGTCGCACACAAAATGTCACGGCTTAAGCCCAGTGGTTTTTGAATAACATTTTCCAATCACGATCAAGGTGTCTTTGGCGATTTTGCAAACAGCTTTTTTTTAGCTGAACGATGGGTTTAACAGCCTAATTGTTGTTGGTTGCGCTATTTCTAAACCATGTTGATAACCAGATTTCGACGTACTCCCCGGTACCTTATAGATCACCTAAGGTTATTCATTTGATGTCCACTGTCTGAGAAATACACTGTAACAGCACATTTCACAGGAAGCAGCTAGACAGGTTCATGTGTAGTTCATTCAGTGTACTTTTTCAATAATGAAAAGCAGACTTTTTCTGAATTGTGCCCCACACTATAATTTGATTGGACAACCTTACTTTCATTCTGTAAACCTAAGATGTGCACCACCATCATTACGTAGCAGCCCATAGCTATCAAGTGACCGCAGTGAACTATTATCAGGGGTCCAGAACAAAGCTTAGTGCCAAAACCCTAACAGGTGGAAAGTGCAATTACCATTCGAGGATTCTGTTATGCAGGAGATCAAAAAATTTCTGGATTGTAGAGAGCGAATAATTAATTTCCGATTAGTGTAAGAACTGATTAGGAACTATTCACAACGATTTCAGATGAATTTGAAGGACCAATCCGAATGGCCTACTGAGATCGCGTTTCAATAGGTGTATAACTTAATGCATCCTCTATCCGCATACCTGGGTCTATCTTATTCAGGGTGCACTGGTATCCTGTGTATTACATCATGATGGGCGGGCAAAGATATACTGAGGAAACTGATCGAGACAAAAGGGCTTGTTTCCGCATGTTTCCAAAAATCTTCAACGTACTTCTAAATGTTTCCATATCATTGCGCAATACCTTAACGGCCACGATAAGGCAAGCGTTTTCCTTAGGAAAACTGTCAGTGCGCCACACAACAAGCGACCCAATTCAGGTAAACCTAAAATCTATCTAAATCATCAACAATTGCAAACCTGAATAAATTTGTCGTAATGTGCACATTTGCAACGCTCACGTTGTCGTTAATGAGTTTTCTCGTCAGTACACTTTACTTGGCGTCTTCTTGAAGAAAATTGTGCTTATTTATTTGAGTTTAATTAGCACTAGTTATCGCACACCCTTAAGTGAGGACTTGGTGTTCAACAAACCAACCGGTGTTGTTGAAAATGATTCAAAAATATATCTGATAAAAAATTTGCAGACTTTTCCTGGCATGATGGTGGAGAGAAAGAGAAAACCTGCTTTGTTTTAGTTCTTAAACAGCTGAAAGTTAAAAATCTTTTGAATAATAAGTTGTATGCTTTTCGCCTATCCAATTGGTAGAATATGCTTCGGATTCAGACAATATCCCATTTTTACGAACAGAGCGTCTTTTTCTCCCAAGCAGTGAAAACAAAAAGAAGATCTTTGTCATAAGGCATAAAAATGTTATGTTTTGGTCTTCATTCATCCGCTTAAGCATTCCAATGTCTAAGGAATAACTCAATGTGCTGTACAACGACGAGATACAAATCAGTAATTCTACCTAGTTTCCATTCATTTCAAAAGAGCCTATGACGCTAACAACAACTGTCTGGCTTGAGGCTGCTGAAAGCAGAAGGGTGGTACGCCGATCAAGTAACATAACTAAAGTGACAGCACGTTTTGTGAGTCATTTATGTAGCAAACAAATGTATTAAATCCATCTAACGAGTCAGAAGTGGTGAAACGACACTGCAAAAGTCTAGGTCTTCAAAGTTGCTTGCTATATGTACTCTACCTTCATCTTGAGAATCCGTAGATGGGAAAAAGCACTTTGTTTCCAGTTACCGTACCCCACTGTTCAAATATTTTGGCATTTATCCGGACCAAACGACGTAAGGAGTGTATCGAAAAATCGATGCGCCATGTATTGGTTTTTTTTATTGTGAATGAGGTTTGCTACAATGGGGGATATGGGTGATTTGATTGTAAAACTTGCCTTGAGAAAGACTACCCACGGTAGTCGAAACGTTGGCGCATTACATCTACCAACAACGCTGTGTTATTAACATTATATCATTTTGGCATTTGTTTGAAAAAGCGAAATGCTTAAAATGCTGCATTATACATATCATCGCATTTGACCTAGTTTTAGAAGTTCAGTAGTGTGTTTCATCCGTTCCCCTTATCTATTGTTTGTTTCTGTTGGCGTTTTTTGACTTCACTTTCACTGGACAAATGGTCTTGTTCTGTAATTTGTTGTTTGGCATATAAATGGGATGAACAGTTCGGCAACCGTTGACTTTTGCTAAGCAGTGACCGAAACGCTATTTTCACATGAATGACACTAGGACAAGCCATTTACTCTCCACCCTCTATCAGACTGTCGTTTCATTCTAAAAGTGACTTGGATTTTTGAATTAATAAAAATGGATTAAGAGGACTGAACCTCATTCGCAAATACGATGTCTTCTACCGATGTAGGAGGAAAAACATGATATGCAAACTAAGAATATTTTGATGTTCACTTTTCAGAAAGATGGGCTCAGCCATTTCGTGTGGCCTCGACTGCTGAATCAGAATTCTGGGTTAGCAAAGGTCATAAAATTCGGATCCCGACCATGAATTCCGTAGAAATGGTCAAATATGGTGATTTCAGCGAAAAAGGGTTCAAAATGATCCAGAACCCCATGAAAGTGAGTGTCATGCAGATCTGGTTGCACAAGGATTGACACTACATTATTTTCCCTCCCAGTCCTTCTTGAGCGAATTCCAAATTCAGTATTTTTTTGTCTCTTTCGTGGTAAATGCCTGTGTTCCCTTGACTTGAACGGATAACCAATGACCCTAAGCAAACTCTGCGAACTTGGTGTGGCTTGACCCCATAGATCAGCTGGCAGAGCACTCGCCGTGCAATTGTGCAGATTGCATTCGTGTGTGGGTTCCTATCCCGACGAGGACATGGACATTTCACAATTAGATGAACTCTATTTTTGAAAAAATTTACCAAACAAACTCCCTTAGAAGGGTTATAAATTATGGAAACCGAATATGATTGACTGGACACTGGTGGTTGCAACGGGTTTGAACTGGAAACCACTCCGAACTTAGTTTGATTCTGAAACTGAGTGACGATCCACGATCTTTCTTTGAGTAGGTGAAATTTACTGACAACTAAATAAAGAAATGGACCGTACCACAGAAGAGTCAACATAACTGGTCAATTGGGATATTTAATTAGAACGTGAAGTGTGATAGAACAGTGATGAGTTGTCGAGGTAGACGACAAGCAAACAATCCGAATTGATCAAATTCGCTTTTGGTATTTCATGTCAACTCTTTTAGCATAAAATAGCTTCCCATTTGTTCATCTGAATAACTTATGAGTACTTCTAGCGCGTGAAATCATTTATTCGCATGGACAGAAATAAGCGGTCAATTTTAACAGTAATTGCTTTGTTCTCTCACAACCCATTGGAGCTAGCCAAAAAGTAAACCGATTCAGCCGATTTTGCTCTCGGACCTTTAAAAAGGGAGCATAACTAGTTAACACAATATCTGCACGCCACGTTGAGATTAGTCCTGACACGAAGTCTTTCTTTCCCAACGAAAAGAGTGCATCTCAAACGGTTGATAATAAGGCACGTTTGCGTTGCGTTTGTGCTCAGTCTGTTGAAGGTGAGTGATCTCGGTTGATCAGGATGCTGCTTCGTTGTTTTGCACGCAGCATTGAACTCAGCTGACAAATGCATCTCAAAAAATAACTGAAAAAATTGAGCATGGCTGGAAATTTTGTCAGTTCCATAAGATTTTAGCAGTCATCTACGCATGACAGAATGCGCAATTATGAACAATATCGGGAACGTTCTCTCTCAATTCACGTGTTCGGTAGGGTTTCTCATTGTCGGCAATTGTATTCCAATAATCTATCGACTTGGTCATGCAGCAATCGTTCATCCATTATCGTCCTGCATGGCTAAGCCGGAAGGCTTGTCAGCCTATTCGGAATTTGGTGGCAGTCTGACCGACCTTCAGCTAATTGTTATTCTAGCAGCTCCGTCTGCAACAATCATGGGACTAAAAGTTATCACACCATAGTCCTTTCAAATTCAACTGCGGGGTCCCACTAACCAATATGCTCCAATGATGTTCCGATTAAGCGAAGATAGGCATGCAATTGCTCGGGCCTCATGATTTTCTTAGATAACCGAGAACAGAATGAGGAAAACAAGTGTCTACCTATCTGAGTCGCTTTAGGCGCCTATCTACTTTAGTCTCCGGTCCAGTGTTGATCAGCTGTTGTTTGTCGATGATGTCTGAAAACTGGAGATGTGTTGACCAGCAGCGCTTGTTGTTAGTCCTCATGGTGAATTTGGCAAAAAGAGATCAAACGACGTGACAAAAGAAGGCTGCTCTGTTCTTAGAAAGCTGTCTGCATTACTTTAACAACGTTTTCATCGATTCGGACACATTCCATTATGTCCAAAGAATTGCATTCCCAAACGACGTTGATCATCTTTTCATGCCTCTGCTGCAGTCTCAGCCTTGGAGTATGACTGAAAACGTGGTCCACTAATGTCTCACCATCAGGACTCTTTACGGTGCTCATCCTCGGGAGAGGAATTACATTTCCCTGTGTTCTGATCTCGTATCTGAACACGATTCGTGGATAAGCACATTTCGTGGAAGCAAACAGGACTTTAAGCTTCTCATATCAAGTAGCCGCATAAACGTCTTCAGGAGATCCGCATACTTACAACAGTTTGAAACACTTAGGATCCAATAAACTATGGTTAATTTAAATGAAGACAAGTTGCTCTTCCAAATGATTTTACAATGGCTAACACTCCTAAGCGACTGTAGTTGTAATCGGAAAAACATGCTATCTGACAAAATGAGTTCTGGTGTTGCTTAATGATGAAACAGTTCCCGAAAAACAACTAACAACAATGACGTGAAGCTACATCGCGGAACTCTATGGCTTGCGGGTTTTTTTTCATTTAAGAGACATCCATTCAGGTGGCTACCAAACATCTGATGTTTACACAATGGGAACAATCCAACTTAGAGGATTCCTAATGAAGTAACCTGGAACCCCCGCAGAAGTTTTTCAAGTCGAATTCGGCAGAGAACAGAATAGCATTGATGATTTTACGAGATAATGTAATGGAGCAAATGTCTAAGTTAATGCTGTTGCGATCTAATTGGTTGACGCTTAATTCATTACAATCAGTGGTTAATTTAATTGAGTAATATTTGGTGTAGTAATGTGCATCGATCTTCAACATCACGCATCCATCTCGTAGCACGGCGCTTTGCTGAACTTTGTTCTAATAAACGGTAATCTTTAACTCATCTTATATTGTCCTTTAGAAAGCTACGGTAGACCAAATTGAATGCTCTCAGCTGGCGGATCGAATCATTAGAGAATTCTATTTTTTATGCTTTCCCCTTCATTCGCAATGATCAACCAGCAGGATATGAGACAAACACTTTTGCAAACAAAGCGACAGGATAATGATACATTGATATATTCGGTTAGGTTTGGTCAACATACTGGAATAGAAGTTATTCTCCGTGAATGTTAGGTGTTTCAGGAGAAACTCACAAAAGTTTGTTGCAGCACATTTATTTCGGTGGAAACTGCCGTCAATCACTCACTGTCTTCAGTATCTGTTAACCCCAAACGTAATCGGCAAGTTCAAGTGTACGGGATAACGTGTCTGTATGCACAAACACGGTTAGTACAAACGTTGTCTTTGAATTCAGATGAGAGAACCTGCAGGTAAGGAACTTTATCTCCATTTCTGCAGTCGTTTTCATTTCAGAGAAAATTCCTTTTAGTTAATGCCAACCAATGCAACGAATTTTGTTTTACATCTGACAGAGTCGTTAGTCACCAACTCAACCGTACAAACTCGGTACTCGTCGAAGATCACATTGCGTAAACAAAACCAGGTCGGTGGCATGTGGGTCACCTTTTTTCTCTGATTCTCAGTGGATTTGGTAGAAATTAACCGAAAGTGGTTCACCACAGTTTTGCAGTCCTCGAGGACTTTAGTTACATATGCTTCCTGCAGTTAAACTTATTCATCTTGAACCCGGAGTAAATGTACATTGTCTTAAGAGAAGTAGTATATGATGCCCAAGTGAAACTCACTCGACAATGATGTTGCTAATATTTTGTGGTCCAGTTTTAAGCAAAAAGCCAATATATTATGAAAACAAACTACGTGACAATAAGTAAGGTACAAGAAGCAAGATTAAGTTCCCCGGGAAATAAAATAAAAATGATAAATCAAAAAGGATTGAGCAAACTAGTTACAAAGCAGCTATATAAGCTGTCTGAAAAACTTCGATGTGTTTACACTGAGTCTGCTGTGATTTCCATAAGAGTCTACCAGTGGGTTTGGATGCAGAGTTTGAAGTGTGCATAAATCATCATCGCCTTGACGTGTTCGGCTCAGATGGCAACCCTTTGTTAGCACAAAATGATTGCTTCGATTTCTCAAAAACTGAGGTACTATTCACAGTGGTCCTGATATCACGAGCAAGATTATCACGTACTGTCAGTTAAATATATACCACCAATGAAGAATTATCGGAAAACACTTTGTGTCAATACACAGAGCATGTTTCTAAGAAGATAAACAAAATGAAAGCAACACACGGCTCCTGGTCAAATTGTTTCTCATCGAGATTCATTTCGCCGACACTATTTGGATGAAAAGTTTAACATCTCCGACTGTTTATTTTACAGAACGACCGTTTCTTCTTGGTTATTGTGCTTCCCACGGAAAGATGGAATTTAACTGGACTCCAGAACGTACTGAACGGACGATTTTTGTTGAACAGCCTGCTGGAAAGTACTCAGTACACGACCGTTTCGATCAAACTTCCCAGATTCAAATTGGAAAATGGACAAGATTTGACCGGTGTCTTGGAATCGATGGGTACTGTCAACTTGTTTCACCGAGAACTTGCTGATCTTTCCGGTAAATGGTGCATATGCCTCCAATTTGCTTAATATTATTTGTATTGTCATTAGCATTATTGTGATCCCGGTGATATGTCAGTAATCCTATGCAGGTGGTTGTCTGTTTTCTATCAATTCGCAACAGGGAACACACCATATAGTTTGCATACCATTTGAATGATGTATTCCTTCAAATACAGCTTGCTTAAATTAGCAAGTTATTACTGAAATTGTCTATGAATTAGAACACTATTCCCGCACTCCATTAGCCAGTTGATTACGGTATTTTTGGGTTTATATCAAACCGAATTTTTTTTAAATTTTCCTTTGCATTCTAGGACATGCAGGTAAATCTTGCTTTGAGTTCACTCAGTCATGCGCTTTCAACTCGAATGGTTATCATAGTTGAAGATCTACATCTGCACATTTAGTTTTTCATGCTTACAAAACAGTTTTCGTAGTTGTGATCGACACAGATAATCATTTTCCTTTCACTAAGGGACACGTTTGTCAAAGAACAAGGGACTGTTTCCATGAATCGATTTTGCACCTTGTGAATAGCTAATTAGAGTTCACAATAACTTGTGAGTATTGTGTTGTCCTTGTTTGGCTGACTGCCACTTGGACTCCAACTTTAACGCAATAATCTCAGGTCTACCGGTTGATATTGCCCCCGAGAAGCACCAGAGGTCAGTTTTGCTCTTATCAGAGTTTATTTGTGATACATATCCTCCATCGCATCCAGGGCTTGAAATTGAGCTTCCCAACTAGGAGATGCATGTGGCACTACTGTGCCCCCAACTCTCGTCCAGACTAATCAGAATTGCTCAGAAGTCGTCCTCAGTCACAGTCAGCAGCTCCTGATAGCGTCGAAAACCGGTGCATCTTGAGGTGGAAATCTGACTGCAGAGTGGGATTCGGCTGAAGTTAACAGGAAGCATGCCGTGTCTCGCTTCGGGCACTGCTAGTTGTCAATGAGGGCGATATCTGAACAAAACTGACTCTACACCTTTGTCTAGTTTAAACAGGAGCGGATGACACATTGGTGACATGCATACCTTGCAGCTGAGATGAAAAGTTAAAACTAGGGGTGCACTTGTGAATGTTTACTGTATGATTCAAGGAACAGACTTCAAAATAAATCAAGAACTATTTCTTCACGGCTTTATAAAATTCACAGGAAGGTCACAATGCTCATCCCAGTAATATACGTGAACGAATGAGCATCGCAAACGCATACAAAGATACATCATCCGGTAATTTGTCTGCGACGACCCTGGTTTGTTGGCACAAAAAGTACAGATGGACTTTCAACTCACGCTGCTGGCACCGTTCGGAATGGTGCATGCGGCTTTTTGGCGATCCAAAAGTCCTCACTGTTCTTTAGAGAAGCACTTTTCCATGCATCGAGATGATTGCAACAAAGAAATGCACATTGAGGTCTTAACAAATTGTTTTCGATGGTCCTAACAAAATAATCGGATAAGTTGTACTGTGCACCTTGTAAAGAAATCAGTATGATTAGCGACCTTGAATTCTTTGTTCACATTTCAAGTTGTGGTTTTCTTCGTGTATGATAGGTCTGAAGTCAGCTGCCTCACGGAAAATGGCAAATATGTGGACAAATAAACTACCATTCACGAGTCCGTTAAGCAAACTAAAACGATCATTGGCTTGAGTGAAACAATTACTGGTATCAATATGACTACTTTGAACTAAATTAGCAGAACTATTTCGTCAAAGCTTAATGACCCGTTAGAACCAAAAAGGTGGGCATCCGTTATCTGGAACAAGCCAAGTGCAAGAACAATTACCGATGAACAATGCATGCCCTCAAATCAATGGCATTTCATACTTTGGAGCTCATTTTATGGAATATAAGTTCTAACGTGCACCGATCCTACCTTCCATAAGACTAGAGGATTGTGCCGATGACAGACTGAAAAATACAAAACTGATGAGTTTTCAAGAATGCAATGCCAGGGAATTTTTCGACAGATGCTATTTCGTTAAATATTTTAGTTGCTTTTTCATGGGGTTCCGACTGATGAGCTTCAGGATGTCTCCTAGACTCCTGATGAAGTGTTGGTGCCTTGAAAGACAACCTCAGCTGTCAGAAGGCTGCGACTAACCACTTTTCAAGTCCATCATGAATATCATTACTGAATGCGGGTTCAGTTCATCTTCACTTAGATAACACTTAAACCAAACTCAGGACAGAAGAGGACAGTTGCACAGCTGAACAGCGAAACTTTATCTGTAGTCACCACAGATATCAGTGCTGTTGATAAATAGCACAGCACTTCACAAAAAGAATTTCACTGTCGCAATATTTTTTCCAAACATTCCAGGAAGAATATGATGAACCGACTAATCAATGTTAAATAAGCTACTAATAAACGGTAATGATCTTGTTTTCCCACGCATTCATTAACAACAGGAATCACAACAGCTGAACGTCTCTACGTCACCATGCTCAGACAGGGGATAGTCCTAAAAGTAGACGAATTCGGTGTGGAAGCCGCGGCGGTCACGTCGGTGATCATAGAACCTACATCTCAGCCTATCGTTAACGTCAACTTCCACGTCGATCAGCCATTTGCGTGCTTCTTGTACGATTCACAGTTGCGCATCCCCTTGCTAGCTACCCGCGTCATTCATCCCAAAGAACTCTGAGGTGTGCACGTTTGTGTACTATTTCAAGAGGCAACAGCGTCAAAATAACCAACAGCGAAATCATCACGCATAAAAATACAACTGAAATTGCTAATTTGTCGATTGACTTATTAACCACCTTCATACTGTTAAATTCTTTTATTTTCCTTGTTTTTGTCACGAATAATTAATTTTGTTGATAGTATTTTGGATTTACTTTGTCTCGAGTCTTTTTCTCCACCACAGCTTTGGAATAGATGTTTACTGACTTGAAAATCACTGGAAAGTAATGTTCGGATAGCCAAAAAAAATTGTTGCACACTTGAATCATATACTGAGTTTATTTGTTCCCTTTTGTTACGTGTTGTTTCTCTCACAAATCTGCCAGCATGGTGCCACCATAAATTGAACCTTATTTTGTCCTAATGCTTGCCGACGACGTATTCAATGATCTTCCTTACTGAAGTTTGTTTATGATTAGAATTTTTCTATAGAACTAATGTTATTTAACTGCGGACATTAATTTTTTTCATTCTATGGTTATTGTATGTTTTGACATAAACAGTGCTTTCGTGATGTATTTTCTAAAAATGATTTGTACAACTAAGAAACAAATTTGGGATTCCTGCGAGGTATGCAATACGGGCTATAAGTGGCTCACATTTTCGTGTATATCATCAAAGTATTTCACGGTTTAGTGGCCCCGAATTATTTAGGCAATGCTCAGATTAGCGTCGTCAAAATTACTTGTTTTCATGAAATTTTGTTTCCACGAGTGTGCATCTTACTCATAACAAATCAGGAACCCCAGATTGGATAACAGACTCGTTTCTTGTGTATCGCCAGTAAAGAATCAGCTTGTACCCAGTAGTGGAAATTTGTGGAGAATTCTTGTTAGTTCCGGGGAGGAAGTTGGATAGAGGGATTTCTAATTCCTCATTCTGACTTCATTGGATTAAATGAGTGGCCGAGTTCAATTTGACCTGATGATAACAATAGGGATAGGAAAAAGAGAAATGTTTATCAGCCCTGGACAAATATCTCCTCGGCTGTTGAATTCAACGCCTATGCTGATCATTAAAGTATTTACTGAGAATTAATTCCGCCGTATTTAATTAGTCTGCAAGCCCAACTTTACAGAAGGATTACGTCCGTTTTCCTTGGTCTGTTTGACAGAGTTTCAAATGGCACATGAATACGACTTCGGCTTTGATTCTGGGTCACAGGTTGTTGGATAAACATTGTGGATAACTGGCTTAGCCATGTCTACAGAGTGTCCCGCATTATCACCGTCTTTCGGTGTGTTGATCCGGATGTTATTCGATATTCCACGCTTCAGGCGCGCTAGCTAGTCCGGCTGCTGCATGTGTGACCAGGGAATACACATTGATTCTAAATGACTGAAAATGATTGTGATGACTAGCAGACAACCTTTTGAACTTTACAATGCATTTGATGAGTGCAGTAAGCGCACGCAGGCCACACTTCACCCCAAATCAATTGCTATGCAGGGTGGGTTGTGAAGAATTTGTCAGTTTAATAAATGGAAGTTGGCTGACCACGGGCAAAAGTTCCTGTTTCTCTACTTCACTACTGGCTTCTCGCATACATCAGCTAACAGCTCCAGAAATTTACTTATAACCTTTCGCCCACTATATCTATCTCCGTAATAGTGGACTTCCAGCACTTTTCAACCAACTTGTCCAGCAATGGCCAAGGTGTTAGCAACACAGCGTTTAACCTGGAGGTCATGGGTTTGATTTTTTCCCACCCCATGACAAAGTTTTCATTTGGTAACCGTTAGAAAATGGGGCAAATTTTAGTTTAAGTAATAATGAAAGTAAAAGATAAAGTAACGTAACAAGCACCAATTTTCCCAGTGGTTTTGTTTATCAAGTCGTTTTTTTATTAACACAAGACTACTCTTGAAGTATTTCGGAACAATATAGGCGAAAACTGCGGATGTGGATAGCATACTTCCGCGTGTTCCAGCGAATTTATTATTTCTTGCAATCGGACTTCGTCAGTTCCGTACTAAACAGTGGAAATTTTCACTGAAATGTAAACATATCTCTGGAAATATCCATGATAATACAAACACCAATAAAAAATGTTTGCCATGTGAGGCGGCGAGAAAGTGCATGAGTTGAGTGGGCGAGTGATGAAGTGGGGGACGGATGGACTGGCTGTAAAACGACAAAAATTAATGACAAAATTCATCCAGTGGATACAACCATTGGTCACGAGTAGATTTTGAATCAGTATTAGCACAAACTCAAATAACACTAGTTAGCTGAGTAAAACGGATATTGAAAACACTAAAATAAATTGTGGCCGTTATTTCTACACAAATCGGAGGCCCACATTTCTGCGTGTAATTCGGATGAAGTTGCCACCGAATGGGACAGCACGGGAGTAGGCTGAAGGCAGCAAATGAAGAAAACTAGGATATTTGTCAACATTTATTACGAAAATAACTGCAGAGGTAACTAGATACACATCGCCCGAAACAAATTCAAAAATCTTAAGCTGGTAGATACAGGAGAATATTCGCAAAATAAAATCAAATACCTCCGCAAACCAACCTTAAATAGTTCTTTCCTAGCCACGAAAATTACACTGCCTGGGAACGAAAAGTTAATCAATTCGAATGATAGTTGCTCTATAACCGTCTCGTTCACTGACAGATCTCGTCTTAGCATATTCTCTCTGATTTTTCAGTTCGACTTCTATGGACCCAAATTACATGCCCTGACCTCAGAAAGAAGTTTGGTTTTATTAGGAAAGACATTACTTTTATTCCCGGAAATCAATATAGTAAATCATCGTTTCTCTGAATAAAAATAATCCTGCTCAATCATGAAACGGCTCCTCCTGACCAGTAGAACATCGAAGGATAATCTTGTTTCGTTGCTTATGTGATGAAAGCATTTCTGGACTCTTAATTCCAAGACTTAGAGTTTACTTTGCAAAATAACTTCATCACTACCGTGGATGAACCAATTTGCTATGAAAAATCAGATTCCTGATCAAGCTCCTCCGCTGAGGCTTTCAAATTTTACTTTGCCTATCTCATCATTGCATGCATTTAACCTTCGGATGCAAGATTCATGCCTTCAAAACTTGCAAAACATTTCAACGACGAAAGTGGTTGAGTGACACTCCGGATATGTACATACAGAGAAGTACGTTCACGCCCATCCGCCTACCCATACACACGTGCACCCAAATACACACCCACAGCGTACATAAAAACCACGGGGTACACTTTTTATCCAGTTATTTGACAAGCAACACTTATCCACTTTTGTAAGAATTCATTTATCTTGACAAAATATTTTCACTATAGGAAGGATTGGATTAGTCATATACAAATATGGGTGGGGAAGGGATTTGTTATGTTATTTGTTTGCTTGTCTAGGTTTTGTATTGGGACGGGGGTGGGCCAAGGGAGTTGAAGCGCAATCACAAATTGTTTTTGAGAACAAAGTGGAGGATTGCGAAGACGGATTGCGACAGCTTCCGCAGTGCTCAAGAGGCGACACTGTGCCAACCTGGATTGTTGACCTCTGACCTTATACAGGGTCCGGAAAGCTTGCGTCACATTCACGGTGTGGTGAGGCAGTCTGTGCTAGATTAAGGTCCCACGAAGCAGTACAGCAAAACACCCCCAACACCGCAGTCACCCACAACACACAACCACCCAAAACCAACGAACACCACAAGCAACCACAACAAACCAAAAAAAACCAAAAACAAAAGTAAAAACGACAACCACACCCAAAAACAATGATAAATCGGGTGAAACAACTGCGCTATTAAGTGACTTAATTGTTCCAGTTTCATTGGCAAAAGCTGGAACCGTGGACCACTCGATGTCGTCAATAGCAATCGCTTTCTACTTTCAATAACAAGCGTTATGTGACGATGACATCTTCTGTGTACTCAACCCCTCGACGAAAACTAAACAACTGTTGAATATGTTCAACTTGGCTCACGCAAATGTGAAATTCACAACAGAGATGGAGAATTCATTTACTTATCCACTTTTTAGATTCGTCTGATAGTCCTCACGTGTTCGTTCAACCAGTAGACGATCCATTCAGTTAACGAAACAGTTGGTAAGGCACTAGCAATAAAGCACCGCTCGAGTGTATCGTGCCGCGGAACAGATCGTTTTCAGAGATCGCATATCCCAAAGTGCTGTGAACATAAAGCATCCACTTCATTTTTTTAATCTTCTGGAAGCGTCGCCTCGAGGTTTGTAATCCTATCCCTTATCGTCAACCACACGACCGTCTCACCACTAGTCTGCACTGGTATGCACTGGCGTTCGGCAGAATAGCACGTTTTTCATGCATCCTTAGATTCACTGTGGTATCTTAACACAAGCGTTATTTGCACCCCGGACTCTTGACTTACCTCCGAAATAGATGACTCTCTGTTCATCTCCCTGACTGTTTCCACCACGACTAAGAGCAATGCGAGGAAATCATCGATGAGACCGTAGTTACAAAGCAATTCGCTAAGGTGTGATGAATCATGTCTGACACTTATCTGTGTGACAGTCGTGACTGCTTAGCTCTCCCACCTCGTCATACAGTTGTCGATTTACTAATAGTTATACCGTTTCTCTAACTACTCACCCCGGAATTTTTCGTCCCAAATATTCTAAACGTAATTTTGCCATACTTCGTTGGCCTAACGGCCGCCTTCGGACTGAGTGTTACTGCCCTTCTCTCCATAACGAAAGCGTAAATGTCGGGTTCTACCTCTTTTCCACGCTAACTTTTAAGTAGTAAAACTGAAAAATTCTCGTTGAAAACAATCGGACCCTGTACATCTGATGAAGTCTGCACCTATTTGACCAACCGTCTTCTCTAATCACCGCATCTCTTCATCAACAATAGAACGATGAACCCATATAAAGTGTACGGCTTTCAAATTGCTTAACACTCTTGGTTGCAGCCAAGTAAAAGGCGACCGATGTACCTCCTCCCATCCTGCAATACAGTTTCCGATCTTTCTGTGCATCTGTAGCCCATGGACTTTCCATCACGAATTTTGAAACCGGCTTGCAATTTCATATTGCGAAGGACTATGAAATTATTTTCATGAGACATTGCAATATTCAAAACCATTGGATGTAAGGACTGCATCCAATAATTTCCAGTCCCTCTGCCAACCTCGCAGAACCAAACCTTAAGTAATAAATTATCTAGTGTATTCTATTAGAAGTTTGATGGACTATTCCGAGTGGTCCCTTTCTCCATTTGATTCGATTCGAGGCTCGTCACCTTCGTCGGTAAACATGGTTAGTCAGGACAACAAAATAAAATATGACTCATTTTTGGACACCACAGTAATTCTATGGAACCTAGGGGAGATCCTTACTCTTCCTAACTATCCAATACATGTAAGTAGCGGAAAAACACCCGCCGATGTTTCCTGAAGAACTATTCATTTTAATTGTGAACGGTATGTTATTAACACAGCGTTGTTGGTAGATGTAACGCGCATTACATCTACCAACAACGCTGTGTTATTAACATTATATCATTCACAATTAAAATCAATACATGGCGCATCGATTTTTTGATACACTCCTCCCATCATGTGGTCCTGATATCTATCCATCTTAGTAAATAAAAGACTGAATGCAGATGAGCTGAAGTTCACCCCGTCTGGGTGGCAAAAACGGTATTGTCTAAAACTGATTTATTATTCTTGAAGCGTCAATGCGGGAATAGCAGCAAACCGTGATAAGCTGGTGTTACATGATATGAATTTTCCGTCAGCGATGCCGGTTCACTTGAACCTTTCCGACATTGTGTTGAAGAATTTCGAATTTACTTTTCCTCATATGCTACTCACGAGTAACGAACATAAAAGGCCAGTTTGACAGCTGAACTCGAGATAGCCGCTTGTGTCGTGCATCCTGGGTCGGTTCGGCAAGGCTTAACTTGGCATGTGATGCATTAAAAGTGATTATTGTATAGTAACCTGGTTGAAACATTTGTTAAGCAGTAAGGCGACACCTAACACGTATACTGAATGGACCCGTGACCGGAAATTCAGCTCGGTGTGACGGTGGAGAAAAATTGATTAAAAAATAGTGTTATTTGCATATTCCAGGGTGTCTTGCGTGAATAGAAACTGAAGGTCGAGCTACTGGGATGTGGCTGAATATCAGCTTGTGACACTGAACTCAACTTGCGAATAAAGATATTTTCTTTCCATTAGCCGATAGCAGCTAATGAACTTAACAAATTTTTCGTTCTTGTCCTGAGAAAGATATGCCAGTTTTAGTTGCTAGGTTTTGTAAGTCACCTCGGTGGTATTTGGAGTAATATCTTTTTTAACCTTGGTGCTTAGGCCCAAACCATCTCACGACTACTCAAGATGATAACCTGCACGATGATAAAACTTTTGTTGAAAAATAAAATACCACGGAAAATGGTCCGCATTTTTTTCTCTGGCTAAAATTGATTACCCAAACCGAGTGATGAAAACGTCATCGACCTTTCACAACTTTTCGTCAATGTGACTTCTGGGCGTTTCCCCCGAAACTTTGCTGAAATCAAATGGAAGGCATAGGTCTTTCCAAGGACAGAATGGCCTTATTATGATTCTGGCTATATGTTGGCTAAGAATGTTATGTTCTCAATGAAACAAAATTCAGTATCGTAAAATTGGACCGCAGCTGAGCGGCGTTCACCTGGACCTGTGGCACGGAAAAATTTTCTAATCATAGACTAAAAATCAAATGAAGTTGGGAAATCTCAGTTACTGTCTGTGAAATAACAAACAGCACCTGCCGCTAAAATTTTAGAGCAAAATTCCCTATGAGTGCCAAACAAATCAGACACGATTGCCACCAGTTTGGAAAGCAGTGTGAGGCGAAGTGTATTTCGGCTAGGCAACTATGTTTGAGGGATTACCAGAAAGTTCATAATTAGCCGAGCTTGATCTCTCAGTGTCCGCTTGATATTGATGAGTTGTTCAAGAAACAGAGGTTATAATTTTAGGTCATATTTTTGTCAATATTAAACGACTTTCAAAGATACTTTGCGATTAATTTACAAATCAGTGTAGACAAACAACAATTCTAATCAAAATTACTTCCTTATTGTGATTATTTTACCGCACAGTTTCTCCGTAACTGTTGGCTGTCACAGAGTCCCACTTTAGTATGATTCGAAGCTATAAAAAAAGAAAGACCCGATTTACAAAATTGCGTGGGAATTATGAGGAACAATGCCGAACTTCCTCTGACTTCGAGACTAAAATGACCAAAATTTATTAAATTTTGACTGGAAAGAGCAATTACGATGATTCTTCCGTTTGAATGGTTTTGGGGAGCAAAAACTAGGAAACTGTGCCAAGGTATTTGGTTCCATGTATCATTAGCAGTGATAGTAATAATGATAGTACCAGTAGTAGTGGTAGTGGTACTATCAGTAGTAGTAGTAGTAGTAGTAGTAGTAGTAGTAGTAGTAGTAGTAGTAGTAACAGTAGCTGTAGCGGTGACCCTAGTAGTACAGTTGGTGCAAAATGGGTTTTGTTGACTTCCCTTCTTTCAGCATTGGTCAGATGTAATTCGCTAAAAAGATCTTGTTCATGACCTCAAAATGATATCAAGGTTTTTTTCCATAGGATGTTCATCTGGGTAAAGGGAGATGGGTGTCTACAATACTCAGTCGTTCTGTTCATGTACACTTCCTCGTCTTTCTGGTGTTGACTGTAATTCGACTCAGTTCGTTGTCTCCGAAAGCTACACAGAATGCTCAACTGAAACCTCAGGAACAAAAGGCATACGGCAACACTAGAAGTGATAATGTCAATTTCTGAAACTACGACAAGTCTCATGTGCACATAAATTAAGATTATGTAGCTACAATTAGAAATCAAATTACGAATAATTAGTACCGAGTTGATAATCAACGAATAGCAAAGTGGACGAAAAATTAAGTGACTCTTCATATATTCTCATTGGGCTGTAGTTATTATGAAACCAGCAGTTACCAACTGGTTGTAACCCGGGTTGGTCTTCGGAATGTTTGTGTAACGACACAGCTGCTGCATACAGACGCCCGTGATTGTATTTTTTCCTTTTCCAATGGAAGGAAAACTGCTCAAATTGCGTTTGCAATGTTTGTCTCCAATTTTCGTTCAATTCTTCTCGATCGCTCCTCGAAGTCCTAAAAGACCGACATTCGAGGAAGGTATGAACAAACCGCCTTCTGAAGCGCACTACTTGCTTTGCGGATACCGTTGCTTACTAAATGTGCGTTGATGAAGTTTTTTTGCTTTATCCTTGCATGCATTGCTCAATTTAGTGCGTCTATATTTACGTCTGTGTTTCTCTGTTTTCCACCGTTTATCTAGGGCTCCATATAAACTTGAGAATATTTTGGTTGTCAGAATTCAAATACCGCTTGGCTTTGATTAATTAAGTTTCGTTGTTGGTTGGTGTTCTGAAGGCCTTTCCGCTGTGGAATCGTTTCTTTCAGGGCCTCTGGCAAAGTTGTGTTGACAGATGCAATCCAAAATCACAATTACGATAAGTTCGATTACGAACAGTTATATTTTTGCCCTTATATTGTTTCTAAAAGATGTCCGCGACTTCTGTCTTTTCAATTCAACTGTTTTGTCATCAACCGCTGGCTGTATTAGCTCAGTAAAGGACCTATATCAGTGGTGGGAAAACCCGGCACCCATGACATCCGAAACCGGAAATCTCGGATGGTTACACCAAATCTCAGCTCGTTTAGACAGATCTCCCTGGTCAACTGACGGAGGAGGGCAGCTAAATGCCCACGTGTTCGGTGGTAAATAAATGTTTACTCGGTACATTACAACACCGAAAACAATGGCCAGGGCATCATTTCGTTGATAAATAAGAAGCTGAAATGACAACGCGACTAATCACTTTTTAAAATTAAATACTGACGTTTTCCAATTTTCCCAGGATATGGGGTTCAAGTCGGATAAAAAATTAAATTGCGTTTAGTAATTCTCAATTGTGAAACGGCCACAAAGTGAAATTCCAGTTACAGCAATTCGGCCGCAATTGGCGGGCAACTACGACTGTGCTTTACTAAAAGATTATCCAAAATACGAAAACTGTGTTCACATGCATTGTGTTGACTCAACCCCACGTTCGCATCTATGAGAAAAACACGGCTAGATGCTTGAAGAGTTTTTACTTTAGGTGTAAGTTGCCCTAGTTCTACTGAGACGGTGGACCGGAACCAATTGGCCACTTATTTTTACACGCACTTGTCTCAAGTCTGCTCCTCTTTCTTTTATTGTCTGATTTGCGAAAGAAGCCCATGATGAGAAACGTGATATACATGGTCACATCGTTTATATGGTGTGAAACTCCCACATCTCTTAGATGTATTTCATCCTTCTTCAATCAGCAAACTCTACTTCTGTTTGGATTCACAATGTTCTACATTCTGACTGTGTGATTTACACAGGCCCGCTTAGATTTTTGAGAGATTTGGATTGAAGTTGCATGGGTAATACAAAGTGGTGAACTATTAGTATAGTCAGCTGATAGTTGTTTATGTGATCAGTTTGACTAAGTATCAACCACGCGCGCTCATGTGAATTGTGTGGAATCCACTTTAACTTCACGGATAACGCGTTTATATGTGGGCGCATAAATGTGCACATGTTCACGCATATTCTGGGTGCGGCAGTAAACCAAGGGCGCTCCAGAACATGGAAGTCCATCACACTAATGGTTGAGTTTGTTCGAATTAACATACTACCGCCATTGTCACGCAGCTGTCTACCTTCGATAAGTTTTGATCACAGTGATCTACCCATATAAAGTCCATCATTTTTTAATTGGTGACAGGTGTAGTCAACGTAGGAAGCAATGCAAAATCCGAGGAGGATCAAACTTTAATACCGATCACTTTCGTTATATAATCTATTTGTCAGTGATTCTGAATACTGTTAATAACTTTCATAGGTTTTCAGTAAATCGTCGTGTCCCTCTAGTCAGACTTTCATCATTGTCAAACCGTATGGTGCCATAATGTTGCAGTTGTGACACCAAAGCGATTGACGATGAATTCATGGAAAAAATGGTTCTGCAAACCAATGTCAAATTTTCAACATTATTCTGTAGAGTAAGTGTATTACGTCTTATTTATTGTTTTTCAAATGTAATTTTCTCCCCCGAGGAGTAGATTTTTAGCGCACAGCTCATCGCCGTCACAGTGAGACCGCATCTTGTCGTGTTGTGACGTCTTGCTTGCCTCCATTGCTTAACAAGATATACTGAACGGCTTTTCTCAAACCGAAGATCCAATCATGCCCGGAAGGTCAATGGGCGATAGTCTCCTGGTGCTCCAGGTTGGGATTGACTTGCGATTGCAAACCAGTCGGAAAATTGAGTGGAAAAATAACTGATCCAAGTAGATGGACTTCCACACAGCTAGTCCTCACTGCCCTGCGTACAGGCTCTCGTGCGAGCCAAATCCTAGTAGTTCTCCTGCTTAGTGGCTAAACCTCCTAGGAGTACCTGCCCACTATATCCAATGAGTTACGCATGCACAAAAATTCCACACCGTATCGGTCGTCACTCAGGGTAATCACGATCAAGCTTCCCATTGCATCAAAGGGGGTGGGTATTGATAAGTAGACGCCTGCCCAGAGTTCCCGTGCTGGGTTAACACCCCACTGTCTTATGGGTAAGAATTTTGAGTCGAAAGCTCCCGGTTGGTTTTCCGGCCACAAAGTATCGCTCGCCTACAAGTCTCCATCTCCGCAGGTTTTATCAGTGAACAGAATCTGTATAATGAATAAACATCTTATGGTAGTAGTACTGCTGAAGTAATGGCAAACTCTTGTAAAGACAATGTTCTTTCATAATCATCTTTCATCTGCATAGGCTTAAGATGATACTGTCTATGACTGGGAATGACTGACATTCGATCTGCAGTAGTTCGGGATTAGGGCAACTTGAGCTTCCATCTGGCGGACAGGAAAAATATAAATTCAGATTAGTGCAAACGGGTAAATACAGCCTCCTAAAATATGCGAACAAATCTTCGCATAAGAAGCGAGATGTCTGTTGCTTGATATAAATTTCCAGGGACCTGCTAAGGCATGAATCCGGAAATATGAAAACATGGGAATATATTACCGACCTGTGGGGGCCAGGTAAGGTTTTCTGACAGAGTTGCCCCAACATAATTCGCGAAGGCAAATCTGGAACCTACTTCGTTCTCAGTAGTTAAGGTTGAGCACTTGCTTCCCACATAAAACAACCGAGTTTCTACGACAAATGAAAGATAATATCATTATGATTGGCTTTATTAAGTGACAAAAGAAGACCATTAAATGACGGCAGATAAAAAACTAGCTAGGTACAAGAACTGGCATTTGTTCTTGGATTTGGTAAGAACCAAATCGCCGTCAACATCTTCGATTTTTCGTATTGCTAGCTTCGGCGGTCAGGTTGAATGAGTATCTGACACCCAAGAAAGTCAGAGGTTCCAATAAAAGATCTGCCAGTCACTTTGGTGGTTGATCTCATCTCATATGATCTAATGAGAACGTATGCGGTTCTATGCCATCGCAAGTTTCAGGGTCCTGACTGCTGGATCCCCTCCCCTGATTAAATACGCCCCAGTGGTTATGAGGTATGCTCCTTCAGCCGCACTCATGCGAGAGCATATCATGAAAAAAGGTTGAAATTGTACAACAGTGAGTGAAAGGGAGACAAAATGGCGCTTTGCAGAACTTAAGAAAGAACAAAGGATATCACAATTGATGATGATGTGGTGAGCATGACTGTCACAATAGACCTTTACTAATGAGTGGATTCAAGACGAAGAGTTTTCTTTTCTGTGTCATGAGCAACTTTCTACCGACCCAATTAAAAGCATCATTATTATCATTACCAATATCATTATTATTAAGGGCACACAGGTGAAAAGACCTATTCGTTCGTTCGAGGGAGGATAAAACAAAATTTTTAAGTAGACCATGACTCCAAGGGCTGGGGACACTGGTCATGATAATCAAATTGGTAATTGTCACATGCATCGGCGCATGGCTATAAACGTGCGAGATTTACGGTTTGAAATATATTTAGAAAATTGCACGTGCATGGTATGGGATGAGGTGTGCTAAGTTACCCTTTAGTAAATGGTATGGTATCACCAAACAGAATTACCCTCAAATGATACTCTATCCAAACCAGTGACCTGTTTTGCTAATATCCATCTAAGCCTACCAGAATTTGTCAGTCAGTGGTAGAAATGTGGATCATCGGTAGAATAGACTGGTGGATTTCAGTTTTACCTTTCCAAATGAATACATAGTGGTTAGTAAATACGAAATAATGAGGTGTTGTATCTTCCCCGTTAGATGAATAACAATAAAAATGGAATTTAATATGCCTTTCCCAGATAAAACTGGACTAACATCAACTTTTTTCACCCTACCGCGGTTCTTGTCTTACTACTTTCATATGGTTTGAATGTAGTTTTACTCCTAACCGTTCCTTTTAGAACACTGAGAAATCGGGCACCAACGCTCCGTTAGCTTCCAGATCTAAGTGATTCAAATATTCAAACTGTAAAATGACTAACTGATTGTGGTATCTCACAGGTTTTGGACAGCGCTAATAATTTCTTTCCCTTGTACTTTCAAGTCCGCAGGCTACAAACGTTTTTGCAAGCCAATGTGCTCCTCCTTGTTTGCTTCAGTGCCATCCAGTAATATTTTCTGATTTGTTTATCGTATAAAACTTCTAGAAGAAAGGAAAGTGCAGAGCCGACCGAACTCACAACTTAAGCATCCAAAAGACAGGAGGCTATTCACTCAATCATTGCCGGTCTAATGCGAAGGGCTCTCATACTTAACCGCGAAGTGACCATCATGAGCCACGTTTCTTTTACTCCGGTTGGAGCGTTTATTAACGAAGCGTGCGATCAGTAAATCAAGGTGGGCGGAAGTCTTTCATAGGACTACTTTCAAAACCCTATTTATCCCGTCCACTGAGAACTACCTTTTCTATCGGTTTTGCAGTTATCCATATCTTCAGAATTTTGGCCTTAGGCTTCTTTTAAAGTGTGTTCGCTGTAGCTTTACCCAAAAGAATTAAGGCTGACCTTGGTTACCAGAAAAAACGTAACCATCAGTTTTACCAGAGCCAGATTTCAAGTAGAATGAGAAATTAACTTAAGCACTGGGCATCCGGAATTCGGCACTACAATTAAAAGTCAAGCTGACAAGTTTTGACTCTTGTCGTTTCTAACCGTAATTCTAATTGTGAATACTAACTACTTTACCAACCAATTTAGTGTAATAAAATAGAATGCAACGCGATATGTGTATTGCTGATAAACACCTTGAACATACTGGCGAAAATTCTATTCGTGAGCATCTTCAAAAACACAGAGTTCAAGATGCGTTTCATAGTAATTCACGTTAACCAACTGTTTATTCATTTCTAGGGTTCCACTGTTGATCTTTAAAAATCTATTTCGTGGGCGGGAGTGTCCGGCGTTGGCCAAGTGGATAAGGTCGTGGCGTTCGGACGTGGGGGTCGTGGGTTCGAATCCCTCAACGGTCGATCGACTGCCCCAGTTGGCGGCCCTCTGTTGGCCGCGGCTTCCTTCCTGACGAATGATGTGCATTGTTATCTCATCAATAAAGGAAGTGAAAGAGATAGATGTTATTTGTTTGGAGTGGGAAACTAAGAGCACTATCCAGCAGAAAAGTTTGGCAGTATGAAACTTAACCCACGATAAGATGATCCGATGGAACATGGCCCAAAGTCAACCGAATGTGCATTTTGAACACGGTTAAACTTCGACTACTCTGTCGTGGATTTGGGACATTATGATGAAGAAGCTCAAGTTCCAGTCCGAATAGCCAATAAAATTCTATCAAGGTGCTTTGTTTCTGGTTGCTGTCCCACGACGTCATCCAATGTAGGGAGAATAGGCAGACGAGAAGAAATAAATGATCAACTATAAGTTAATAACCTGGAGAACCCTACAGATTAGAGAAGACTTTGTGTGCAAGAACGCCACTGACACGGAGCCATATTCCGTACTGTCCACAACCATTAGTCCCGAGTATCTCGTAGACCAGAACCCGACAGTTGGATTGGACCACTAGTTAAGGTTTTCAACCTTTTTTTCATTTCATCGACTGACTAATACAAATCAGCTTCCAACTACTATTCAGCCCGGGGAGAAAAGGTTACACCAAGGCAGACTTTCCGTGTGCATGCGCAAAACATGATCCAACCACTTTAATTTGTCCATATTCAGTATCTCTTCTAAAGACTCAACCTAACCTCTGAGTTACCGACAAAATTCTTCCCTCGTATCCAGTCAACATTAGGAAGACAACTGTTTTCAAACGCCGAAAGCTTTCACAGATCTGTTCCCAGCGGCAACGTCTTTGAGCCGGACAGCAGGACCAACCTTATCGCTGCTGAATAAACGTGATCTTTAATCGATAACCAGAAGTCACGCCAACGTCACTAATGTCTCGCAATAGTAAACGCCTAACAAGCCTTATGAACACTAACGACAATTTCTTCGATGCACGACTACCGTGCGAGTCCCAACTAGCCAAATAACTAAATGTACTCATTTCAACCATATCTTCATCTGCAAAAATGATTCTCGGGTTTGCGCTAATAAAGTCCTATAATACAATTTTACACTTTGAAGGTTTAGAAGAAACTCAAGCGTGCAGATAAACTTGAATGTAGCCCTTTGGCCTATCAAGTTTTATTGAAGTTCTTTCTCTGGAGACTTTTCAACCTCGAATCCATCAGGTAACACCCGAGTGTCTCTTGGCCGTTCCACCTTAGCGTACCAAATTACGCAAGAATAGCAATCCTAGCAACAAGTAAGTAGATTACAAAAATCTAGTTCACATAGTAGCATCCATAGACGACGATTGCCCAAACAACCACCTGTTAAATACTCTGCTGTAGCTGTTCCCAAAGATTTTTCACGATCTGCTCAAGGTAATAAGAACTTCCCTTGGGTCAGGGAAGTCATATTCTTGGGGATTCAGCTAAACGCCCTATCCACTTCAGTCGGCTTGGTCAGACTGTCATTTGCATTCTGCTTTTACTGACTCCATAGGTCCTAAATCTTAATCTCCTTCTCAAGGACTTCAAAACTACACACAGGTCCACAAAAATCGTACGCAAACAAAATACTGTATCTCTGGAATTTTCTGAGCAATTTTTAATTTCACTGTTCTTTAAGACTCGCTGAAGGCTATCTATTAAGAAATTGGAGGGTACAACTCACTTATCGTTTAGGTCAGCGAAGTTACATTTTCACTTCTACCATTTGTTTTTATTGAAAGCACATGGTCGTATGGTCAACATTTTGGATATCTTTGCTGTTCTACCCAGTGGACATTTTCTGACCAGCGCAAATTGTATGACCAAAAGATATTGCGGCTAAACCCTGCTAAGTCGTTCCATTATTTTCCATGGGTAGTGTGCACTTAATCAGGGCGCTTTTTTGCTTGTAACCGTAGGCATCCCAGTTTTTGTAACGGAGTTGTGATTAAGAGGCATCTGAATACATTCCTTGTTGGAAGTGAATCAAAGCTACTTAGCCCGTTACTCTGTTTGAAGGATCTTATTTCGCACTAAAATACAGTGCTTCAGATTGTCCTTTGTTGTTATCCAATGTACATCGCCTCCAAGAATAAAACCTCTCTCCAATAATCAACCAAAAATTGTTTAATCAGTTTTGCCCTCATTAAAATAGTAATTTCTGAGTGCAAATGAAATCGTTTAGTCTTTCTCAAACTTCTTAGGTTATAGCTTATAGTCGAGCCACCTCATGTGATCGTACATCATGCACATGTCAGTTCATGTTCACGAATAACTGCTTGGTTGCAACGTGTGGTATATGGTCCCACTTCACTTCTATTGCAGTAGAAAGTTGTGTTCACTCTTCCGATTCACTTCACCGCCTGAATACTGAAAACTGTTTCATTAGTCCAAATCATTGTTCTTCACAATACATCCCTTCAAAAATCTCATCACAAAAATCACTCCAAACGCAAATCTTTGTGACAGTCAAGCAATAAAGTTTCGAAAATATGCCCTATTGATCAGGATCTACGTTGCCCGACTTGACGAAATCCTTTTCCGATGACCGTTGGAAGGCCCGGTAGGATGCCGAAGAGGGTGGTTGAAACTTCAGGGCCTTCATTGTCGTCTGCTCTAGTTTCCTACTGTACGGTCTCTTGCACCCTATTGGTCATCAGCAATCAGTTGCATCTTAAGACCAGTATAAACAGTCTCTCAATGTTAGTCTTACAAAATACTTTATGCTTGTCAGGTTCATGGGCCGAATTTTGACTGCACACAAAGCGACCTTCACGTTCTAGGCCATCATCTAGGCAATCTTAAGCAATAATAGATAACCAGTGGACTGAAAGCATGAAGGTAGTACATCTACAGAAACGAAAGCGCAATCGGATGAGTTGAGACGAAAATAGTACGAATGGACGGTGTGGAATCAATGGGTCAGATTTTCTTCTGTCTGACGAACAGTATACGTAAAATAGTGTTGTATTCGTTCTGCATGAATCTCTATTCCTCCTGTATGCACACCAACCTCTATCAACGAATAGTCTAACTGTTCACAGAGCTCAAAGCTGGATGACGTTGTAGATTGCTGAAATGATCGTTGCTTGGACGAATAAGTAAACAAATAGGCAATTTAGCAGCTGACCAAACAGTGGAACAATTTACTGACGCCACACGGAGCAGCATATTACATCCGGCAATCGCGAGTGAAAAACAGTTGCACCAGGTTACAAGAATCACGTGACCGAACCACTTACTGCGTTGCCAAAAGCGTTTGCCTCCAGTTTAACGAAAACAAAGTGAATCAAGATTTTCTGCCTTCTACTTCAAATAAATTACCCGATTTCAATTAAAAAAGTGAACCAACTAGTTTGATTGTTTGTGATTAATAAAAACGGGAGGAAAAGTTGACCGACAGATAGAATGAAGAGAAAACGGTGACTAAGTTAGTGCTAGAATAAAGAACGAAAGCAAAACACTCCGGATTGTAAAAAAAATCTCATCAAACGATAAACCAAGAACTGAATAATTCCTTATGTACATTTTAGTAGTAGGAGATTGAATGTTTTCATGAAATAATTCGCCATGTGATATTATTGCCCAACTGACGATGATATCACATAGTGAATTATTTCATGAAAAACATTCAATCTCCTACTGCTAAAATGTACCAAGTAATCAAGCTCTGTAGGTCATATCCAAATCTTTCGTCGTACTTAGGCTACCTGCAGAGAAGTCATCTATCGGTCGGGGTCGATCGCTGTGAGCATATCAGTGACGGATAGGTGCAACATCATGTGGTGAAGTTCAACAAACCGTTCAGAGCCTGCCCGGTAACGTAATGGCTAAGGCGTTCGACTCAGAATCGTTCGTTTGGCCCCGGGTTCGCGTCCCAGTTCGGGCGCGGTGGATATGCACTGCTGATGATTCCTAACAAGGATGAAACAGCTGTACAGTAGTTCCATGGTTTCTTTATGGTGAGTTGGGCGATCATATCACATGGTGAATTATTTCATGAATTCCCTATGTCCAAATCAAATCTGCTGATAGATGTTGAAATGATTGCCGTTACGGCTTTCTTTCTCTTTCTTTATCTTCTAGTTGGAAACATTGACGGTCAATCAGTACTAACCGGAAACAGAATGAAACAGAAAGAATCTAGGATGGTCGAATTGTTGAAAAATCCCAGAGAACGCATCGAAAACAGCACAACTTGGCGAGCAAGTTCGTTTTCAGTTATTCGTGTTCGTGCCAATAAATAACATTAAATTTTCGAGACTTGATCACGAGAATTGTCGGTCTGCAACCCCATCAGTTCACACATCCACGAATGTTCGTGCAGATGTAATTGATCACTTTGTCACACGATCAAGGTCTTATTTCTGAATGTATCTGCTGCGAAAATGGGGCGATACCGAATTCAACAAAGAACCAAATACAAATTACCCGGCATACCAACTTCAGCACCTTTTTTTGGTATAAGGAGTTTGCAGTGATTTTTGCTTGAGTTTAATCTGCAGTCTAAATGTTTGAATTCTAACATTTTTCATCTTTTTTTCCAACAGCTAATCGAGATGCACGTGGGTGTGGTTTAGTAAGCACGCACAGTCGATCGATCATTAGATTCGGAGTGGTGAACTTTCAACCTCTGACATTACGATCTTGACGTGACAGTGTAGTGCCTTTTTCTCTATGAGTATCCACGAGGGTCGTGGCACGGTGAAATATTTACCATTCATCGAGAGAACAGCAGCTTTATGGATACTGCCAATGACGAGCTGATGCTCACTAGAAACATTTTACGCCACTGACACCAGCCGGATAGATTCAGCAAAATAAATATTTTCTGACTATCTGGAAGACTTCTCAAAGGAACGGTAGAAAGGAGATGAGCATTTGAGTGAAATTTATTCAGTGTAGCTATCGGCCGAAGTTAGGTCACAGTAATCTCTAAAGTGTTCACTGTCAATGTGTTGGAACAAGCTTTTCAGATTTGTACGCAAAACGAGAGATAAGTGATCGACGTTAACCACGTTGGATAAACAATCCTTCAAATGAGCTCTATATTGCACTTTACATGGGTCGAAAAACAGTATTTACGTACACGGATCAAAGAACATTAGTCGTATTTGTTGGGCCCAGGGCAACCCGGATCAACAAGTTTAGTCGACACCGGAGACAAAGTACATTCGGGCTGTATCTAAGCTCTTAAACATTCCAAAGAATAATTTCGCGGAACTTACTCGCAAATTTTCGCCAACCGAAATTTTGTAAATCCATGTGTGTCAACAGGACCTCGTAACAAATGGGCTCTCCACTGTATAATTCACAATTCGAATTCACTTTTCGTCTCCTAGGCCCTCTTTGAAATTTCCAATCGCATTTAGTGCATCAAACTCCCTCAAGGCTATCTAAATCTCATCGGCCAGTGTATGGATTCGAAATTTATTTCAGTGTCCTAACTGGCTACCTGATTGGCCAAATCGAAGGTCATACAAAACATACATAAAAACCGAGCTTTCCACTCGATCGCTGTTCGCTGTTCATTTCACACATGTGCAAATCGAAGGTGCCTAATATTGATGATTTGTACGTGAATC
The DNA here is from genome assembly GCA_008360955.1 of Fasciolopsis buskii. Taxonomy (NCBI): domain Eukaryota; kingdom Metazoa; phylum Platyhelminthes; class Trematoda; order Plagiorchiida; family Fasciolidae; genus Fasciolopsis; species Fasciolopsis buskii. Next base: position 31,390 of record LUCM01006374.1, read on the forward strand.
AACATCCACCAGTGAGATTCACTCAAAATTTTCTAAGCACCACAGTTCGTGGCCAAGGTAAGTAATGGCAAACCTTTGAAGGTATTGAATATGACTACATGTGCTGAATGGATTGTGAAAGGGATTAGAAGGTGGTCAAAATTTTCGACGTACTTATTTGGACATTTCGGTGTGTAGTATTTGGTGACTGACTTTTAGGTGCTCATATGATTACTTACCCTTATGTACCAGTGTGTACACTTTTGATATTCATGCCTGTTATGCAAGAACATTGTGTCCATCCGCGTCACTATCCACAGGAACTAAACATTTCAACCTAGTGCTAAGCCATCAATATGGTTGGACCCACGTTCTCCAAGAATAACCAACAACTTGTGGTATCATAAACGTTTTGCAGAAAATTGACTGTTTCGGGACCTCATTTTCTCTACGATCTGTTTTGAAGCCTGATTTTGATTACGTAACATCTGTTTGGTTGTTTTTCTTATGGAAGCAAAACCTGAAAGGTTCCGCTAGTTCCTATGCAATCAAGAGTGCTAAACTTCTATTTCCGTCTGCTACTCGCCTGTCATTCGTTTCCCAGTTCATTGTCTTATCGGTGCGAATTTAGGTCCACTACATATACAACGCGTTTATTTCACTTGGTCTTTGGCCTGAGTCTCCTGTATTTTTTGAATAAAAGGGGCTCCTCATCTGCGGCTTTCGGATCCCCTAGAAGATACCTTCGGGGGCCACATATAGAACATCTCCCATAAGTTAATCAGTATTTGAGGGTTAAAGACTGACATGGAGAAGGGCATGCTAGTTTCAAAAACATATTTTGAATGAAAATGTGGTCGATATTGTTGGATTATCAGCACTTTGATTACTGGTAATACAATGCCCTAGTTTTCAAATATTACGGGTGGAGGAGAGCGAGACTACTGTCAGCACCCCGCTACATCTCCGAAAGCAGTGGAAGTCATTTTTCTTGCCAAAACTGTAGTCTAGTTTTTCCTAAGCTAATGCTTACCATCCTTACTTAGTCGGCCAATCAGATGGGACCTACTAACTACGGTGGTATAACTGAGTCAACCAGTAGGATTGTCAGTCAATAAGTAGACTACGAGAAACATAACTTTGGCAGCAACCTTCAAGCGGTATGGATGACAGATACACCACCACCAAATCTGTCTTAGTGTAAGTTTTCGAAGTTCACACTAAACATCACATTTTCTCATCTACAAAACCGACTAGCGCATGTCCAATGATTGAAATCCTTCTAGTTGACCCGGACTTGGTGCATTGAAATTGGTCTTCCGTTATTTTCGTGCAGGTGATGGCGATTACTTATCTTGTCCTCTGGGTGCCTTGTTGCTCCTCGCCACACTTCTCGGATCGGGTGGAGTACGGGGAAAAACTGCCGTCCAGATTGCCGACGCGCTGAAGTTGACCACCACAGTCCACTCATCTGATCTGAAAGCTTTGAAAGAGAGTGCCAAAAACATGTACTGGAGTTTGGCCAACTCGTTGATCGACTCGGAAACAAATCGGAACGAGAAGAAAATTCCGGTGGTAACCATTAGTAATGGCGTTTTTGTAAAACAGGATTATGATGTAAAATCGGATTTCAAGTATAGCCTACAGAATGAATACCGTGCGGAAATAGAAAAGGTCAGTTATTGTGCTTAACCTAGTTTGTTTCAGTCGTATTGCACTATTCCCATACTTTGGCTCTTTTCCACAAGCTCTGCTAAATTTCTGGGAAATTGTGCCCAAAATAATTTAACAAAAACTCCGAATCCCGAGCAGATGTTCAGAATCGCTGAGCAAACTATGATCACAAAAATGAGGCGAAACGTCTAAAATAAACTTAGCTAACTATTTCATTAAGGTGATGACCGTGATTAATAAACCATGCTGCGTAAATCTGGAGTTAAACGAAGGAAAAGCTTTTCTTGCAAATATACAGCTATGCGATTCCGCCCTTACAAATGAGAAACCTTATACGTGAAGCTCCCCATGATACACAAAGGTACAACCTCTAACAAAATATTATAACTGTCACAGAACTTTGCAAAGCCCCTATATAGGCTTGTGCTCAGATTTATCCCATTCCAGAAGTAAACACTGAACTCACAATCAGTTTGACCGTCTAAAGGTATTAACTACTGACAAGTTGATAATTTACACTCGCAACAAAACTTTGTTCTTTCTTCAAACCTTTACGACTTTTTTTCACTGTGCTGTCTATGACCCGATAGCGGTCAATAATCTGTGTGAGATCTTCAGATCCCAATGGGAGATCGAAACCACGGTATATGTCTTGTTGCTATGAAAACCAAAGTTAGATACCTGCTGACCGAGACTTTTTGGCTATAGAGCAACACCTGATAGTCATAGGTAAGCATAAGTCAGAATTATCGCGTTGTCGGATTCAAACTGGGCACAACGCGTCAGGTGAAACTTATTTTAACAGCCATCTTATCATGGCTTTTAGGTAACCGATAGACCTAGTTAATATGGTGAAGTACGAATCGAATTCGAGACAAGTGAGCTTGCACACTTATGTTCATTAAACAGCAGTTTGTTCTTAGGGGGAGGCCTAGCGGTATTTCTTATGATGGGATTCGTGAATTTATATTTATTCGGATACGACGTTCCCAAATCAAAGAACAGCCTTTCGTCACCCAGTTTTAAGTGCATTGTGGGTGTAGCGAAAGTAAGAAAATGGTTTTTTTCGTCGTCACAAACCCCCAGCAGTTCAAATTTGCTACATTTTCAACTACTTATTGCTCGTGTGAGGATGAAGTTTGCCTAACCATACAACAGGTTTCTAAACGGTTTATTTTATGACAGTGGTGTATTCCGGTTCTGTGATGCCGACAACTTTGAGCCAACCAAGATAAGCCGCTTCAGTGCTGAACTGGCTATCTAGACTGCACAACCAATCAGCCGAAACCAACAACTCCCACTTTTAGACTGGCTTCCATATTTCAACTTTTGAGCACTGCACTTGTAAGTATCATACTATTGACTGTTTGTTGTCAGTATATCAAGCCTGCGGCAGTAGTCAAGCGATTCAAACCGTGCTGTTCGGACTTGAAAGTCGCGGATTTGATCTCTCTCTCATGATCGAATTGTTAACTGAGCAGCTTTTCCGTGGCTGATGTCCCCTTGCCCAAATTCCCTACCTTTGCAAAGTGAGAACAAAGAAGACAGCTAAACATGACTCGTAAGCACTGAAAGGTTCTGTCAAACTGAATACCATCCTACGGTCCTTTTCTTTTGAACAGCTCAATTTCAAAAACCAAAGGGATTCCGTGGAAAAAATTAATCGGTGGATCAGGAATCGAACCCGTGAACTGATACCGAATTTCTTTCACTCACCGAGCGAACTATCGACCGATACCAAAATGACTTTATTCAACGTAATCACATTCAAAGGTGAGCCACTGAGAATGGTCTGAAACGCAAATTAGAAACCTGCCTCTCGCATGTAAACCGAAGGATTCCCCGGGGTTGACGTTTTCCTTCGATGGCGATACTGATTAGAAGAAAGGAAAGAAGAGCATTCTTAGTGAACAAAAAAACAAAACGTTTAGGCATAAGAAGTTTAGTCCTCTTGGTTGTGGTCCGTAAAATTTTCTCACTGAATTTAGCAAGTAGCGTACAGCACACTTGTTGAATGTCACAGTAAGCCGTGGGTCTAGACCAATTTACCTTATGATTCAGTGTTTCGCTGGGCATCTTTCTGCTCTTCAGTGTGGGATGACCGGCAAGAGGGAATGAGGGAAGTCCCAAGGCAAATGCTGAAAGAACCTAAGAGATAAAATTCAAAATACATTAGATCAAGAAATGTAGCTAAATGGAACATGGATAACACATGTTCTCTGATAGACTATCGTGACTACTCATGTTCTTCTTGTAAATCCTACTGTAAAGCACAAATCTATTCGCATATCTCATGTCCTCGGTACCATGATGAGAGAGACAAGCAAAGAAGAAGAAACTGAAAAGATACGGAAATAGGTTTTCTGCGTGGTGTTGATCACACACGAAAAATTAACAATAATTCCCGTTATAGTCCACGATTAGTCTATGTGCGTTATACCGTCTAGTTGCCTAGACTGTATTAGGTGGGCGCAGAGATCACGCCAAGCTTCAGACTTCCGCAGGGAATAGGGGGGTACAACCGTTTCTAAAACGGTAAAAATGGATCTCGTAAGAAGTCGGTAAATTCAATTGAGATTTTGTGAAACCGGGTAGCTTTTGCGATTGATTTTGTCATTTGTTTGCTTTTGAAACTTCTAATTCATATAATATATACTCTTTATTATTGCTCCTTTTCTTTATCACTTTTGTGTTCATTCTTGAGGGCTTCTATTTTTTTATTCGTTTATGTTAGGAAGCAGAACTGACCCACTGGGCACAGTGCAAAACTGTCCATGACAAGATTACAAAAATGCCACCGTATTTAGTAAACTTTCGTAAGTTCGCAAAAGTGTGACAACGAAAGAAGGTCACGAAACAAAATCGGCTTTATCTCACATTTTGCAGTTGCCGCACAATCAGTTCAGACTGAGCCATTCGCCAGGGCCAACACAGTTAAAAAGGAATAATGAACCAGCACGTTGCCACACTTCAAATGCTGGCATTCTAAGTGCTTTCCATCTCTTAATCCAAAAGATTTCACAGGTTACTATCAGTGAACATAGTAGCACCAGCTGACTTGCACAACGGAAAAGAGAATATGCTCAGCTATCCAATTAATCACTGCATTTATTCAAAGCTTCCTGGTGCTCATAACTCTGAGTAATCCTCCCAGAATAGTCACAATCTTATATTAGTAAAGTTTTACAGACTTTCGCAGCCCATAACTTCAAATGCTTGTTGAGTGACATGTAACGCTGATCTTGGCTGCAAACGCCTCTTCCTTTGGCAGAAGTGTGGGAGCAGTCATTTGTACGGGTTGAACCAGCTGACTTCTGGATCAAGAGTGGGAAGACTGTGAAAGTGAAAATGATGTCCGATGTCCAACCACTGCCGTATGCCAGGTTTTCGGATATGGGTTTCTCATTGATTGAAAAGCCGTTTTTGGTAAGCTGATGCAGGATTCTTGTTGAGCCTAGAGAAATGTTTTCGGCTTCAATTTGTATTGTATAACTCCACTTCATATAACCGGACTATTTTTTCTCCCCTTCATTAATCCAATACATAGATAAGCATCATGTACGTAATCTTTTATAGAAATAACGGGAGCCGATTCCAAGAATAATGAGTACACAGCAAGGTAACAGAGGAGCGTGGCGATGAACGTAGTTAACAAAACATGTAGGTACTCATAACCCTCTAACAGCACAACTGCGATAAATAAGAAGTGCATACCATTTTACTCAAGATGTCAGCTGACGGAAATTCACCAATGTTACATTGGAAGTGGAGGCGACTGAACCAAAGTACCGGATAAAGTCAGTGTTCGTGAAAGAGTGACTCGACTGTCTGTAGAATGAATTTAAATTAAAAACAACAGAAAACTTTCGAAAGACTCATTCAGCTTTGTGCCGCGGTTTTTCTTACCAGCGCTAGTTGAATGCGACTAATGCAAAGGTAGCGCAGCATCTGCTCAGCAAGAAATCTCTTGTTACATTCCCAAATGATTTACTCCAAGTCCTTATTGCATCAGTCAGCAGAATGTGATTTCTCTAAAAGAATATTGATAGAGGAAATAACGTCTTCGTGATTTGATGCGTTTTGCAATAACTTCCGTTTCGCAATTTACGGCGAGGTAGCAGATAAAACTAGCGCACATTGGCGAAAGTTTGGTTATTGAATAAACTGAATTAAACCACTCATTAGGATCCGATTTGAATCCCTAGTACGACAAGTCCATCTAGGAATCACGTTGATTTGTTGGACGTTTTTCGTCCATCCGGCAGGATCAACCTTCAGGAAGAGGACTCGGGACCCAAAAATATTCGTTCTTGGTCTCATCAGTAGGTTTCGCATACGGATGGCTGAACAAAATTTCCTCAGAAGTACGCACCCGTTTCGCAGTTATTGCCACTCGTCAGGTACGCGTACCCGGCATTCTCCCGTCCGGGAAAATTTTTTTCATCCATCCATAGGCAAAGCACATTACTGAGAACTGAGCTAAACTGCTTTCAGGGATTTGCTTCGGGAAGTAACTGGCCAAAATAAGTTTTCCTGCTGTTTCTTCTCAAATTTTCCATAGTTAAAAATGTACGTTCATATCCGTCCTGTTATAACAAGTGAACCGATAAACTCGTGACCGATCTTTGACAGCACATATTGCGCTTTTAGCAGAACGCAAGATGAGGTCTGCAAAATGCAGAATGGTATAAGCCTGATACGGTCACTGGTCACGCACCTAACGTCGTAGCATGGATTTCATCATTCGGAACCCCTCCGTTCACAGTTGCTCCCATTCAACAAACTAAAAGTACTTTCTGGATCTTTAAAATAAAGGGGTTTGTCACATGGCAAAGAATAACTAATAGTGATGGTATGCTGCTGCGAAAAGACTGAAAGTAATATAACCGTTGCTGATGATTTGCTGATAACCATCTTACTCACGGTTTTCCCTTGGCACACCAAAATCGCCCAAATCAGGGAAAGCGTTTCTCATTGGTCATCCTCCTGCCTAACAAAAGATGGGATATGAAAGCCGTGGACAAAGTTCTGAACGGTTTCCACCTTCTGAAAGTTCTTTTGGAAAAGACCACCGTGATTGGAGTGTCCTTAAAATTGCCACGGTTCAAAATTGAAAGTCAAATGGACTTGATCAAGTATATGCGATCACTTGGGATCAATGACCTGTTTGATCCAGGCCTCGCGGATTTATCAGGTTAGTCCGATTCAAGTAATAGAAACATTTGGAGGGGCTGATAATTAAGACCCTCAAAACATATGTGTACATGTGTTACTTACACTTAGTAGATTTCTCTCGTTTTCAATACTAGCTTTTCTTAAACAGCAAATGACACCAAGAATTGCGACTGTTATTCATTGTTTGTTTTTTTAAAAGAACCCTTACGCAAGCTCCTAAAGGTTGGAATTAGATTGTTATAACGCAAGTAACTACGAAGCGTAGAAATACAGAAAGGAATTGACAGAAGAGTAGCCAGTATTCCCAAGTGAAGAGTGGGAATAGTTGCGAAACCGGTCGTGTGCTTATCAGACATACGTATGTTAATCAATAAGACATTAGTCAGATTTCACACGTTTATTGTCACTCTAAGGATACTGTAATAACACTTGAGTGGCTTCAACACTTTTCTAAAAATTCCGTTACCCATTTATACATGCACCTCATTTATTCTCCACCTTAACCTAGGTGTAACCGATTCCCATAAGCTGTACATTAATATGATGAAACAAGGTGCTGCGCTCAAAGTAAACGAAGCTGGAGTCGAGGCGACCGCTGTCACTGGCATGGTGGCAGTACCCATGTCCTTGCTTGTTCCTGATGTGCAGTTTTACGTGGACCAGCCGTTTGCCTGCTTCATTTATGATCGCCATTTAAAGATGCCATTGTTCGCGGCACGAGTGACAAATCCGCAGGAATATTAGATTGCAGGTGTATATGAATGTGTACCAAAAGTTACACGTGAGCATCTCTCATTTACTGTTGCCTATTTTGAGTTCTACGATTGTCCGAAATGTAGTCCAGCTTTAGAAATAAAACATTTTCCCAGTTTCACTGTGCTACCTCTTCTTGTAATCGCTGAAGATGCCATCTCATGATAAATGCATTTTGATTGCAAAACTTGCTTTGAGAAAGACTACCCACGGCAGTCAAAACGTTGGCAAATTACATCTACCAACAAAACTGTTATTAACATTATATCACTCATAAGTATGTATATGAGTGACCTGTCTAATAACAAAATGACTGATAATCTCGCATCCTGAACACATTAAATGGTGTCAGTTTGAGGGAACCAACAAGGAATCGCTTAGTTCTGATTACAGTGACCTGAAAGCCCATCTGTTCTTAAGACCACATTTCATGGCTCACGGCCATCAGATCAATGGGCACCAAAGTTCCATTTGTCTAGAATTCTGCATGCGAATAAAGGGTGTAAGGAGGTGCGTGTGTGTGCACATGCATATAAATATAATATATATAAACGATAATCCGGCCATTTAGGACCCCGGTATCCGTTTGAGCTTATCCGTGTGTAAACCTTGACATAGCTACACTATCAACCCATTGCGGATTCATCTGCAGAGTTTGGATTGCAGTGTCACTGCGCAACACTCATCAGCGATTAAATTAAATGTTTACTTGCAACCAATCGAGTAAAACGACGTTCGTAGTTCGGTGTTAGAACGCAAGGAGTGCTTACAGTGAACTTGGCCCATAACCGGCATACTGAGATCCGTGCACGTCCCTTATATAGCTTATCACTATGACAAATAGATGGAGTGTCACTAATTACTGGCTTCATTGTGAATAGTGTAGCGAAATCAGCACAGTGTTCTCAGTAGATATGGTGACTAATTAACGCTTCGTTTGTCCCTGGAAATCTTTTTTCAAGACAAGTTATTTTCCGTTTTTACCAGGACCCGTTTTCAGACATAGATAAGAAAGTTAGGGCGTTGTAGACAAATTCGTATTTGGATTGGTTTAATTTGTTTTTAGCCTGTGACCGTCTGCAAGCTTTCCGTGATTTTTTAACACTGTTAATTTTAACGGTTCCAAAATATCCAGGGAATTAAGTGGGCATGCAAAATGCACCCGCATTTGACAAATCTAAACATTACACTTGATATGTCATATGGATATATAAGACTTTTTATACGGAGTAATCAGTTTTGGCAATCAGCCTCTAGTGATACTGATGGTACTTGGTACTTCACTTCGGGTAATTAGTCATTAATCAGCTAAGACATAGAACGCGTGATTGTACTCTCGTAATCAAATTTGATTAAATCAAAAAAGGAGTTAAAGAAACTCACGGTTGTTGTTCTTCGGTAAACTTTCGACAGAAAGCTTCCAGTTATATACATATTACTTGAGTGATAAAGCTTTGTCAAAATTTCAGCCTAAACTAGCGGCAGCTAAAAATGCAGAGCAAAAACAAAACTCACCCTTAATTCAGACTTTTATAACTGCCGATAGAAGACTGAGTTCACCCTGTTCATTATGAAAACCGCTCACCTGGGATCCAGAATGGTTCTGTACTATGCCTCTAAGATTCACGGCTACAGGAAACCTTTCATAATATAGTAAGTCTCTAAATCTTTGGGTATGACCGCACAAATGCACCCAAGTATTGAATGAAAGGTTTGCTTTGCAAGAAAATTTATTCCAAATTAAATGGTAACCAGGTCGGAAGCGCTCAATTAGTAATGATCACTACTCTTGTGCTAAATGTGCTTGTACGATTTGGTCAGTGGGCAGTTTTTAAGGCCCAGAGAAGGTGTCCGTTGATGATGAGAATAAAGTAGCGCATCAGCAGTTCGAGTTGATTTTTTCAAACTAAATGCAAAGGAATGCACTTGACTACCGATTACAGTGGGAATTCGAAAAAGACCAAGTTAATCAAAACCATTGGTGTCGGTTTTATTCCAATATGACGGTGGCGGTGGCAAATTGAATTATTTTCATTTTCCGTAACCTACCCACGTTCGATAAAGTTTACGCCTGTTAAAACTTTCTTCCTTTATTACTACTGTAACTAAGTCAAACTCAAGAAATTTCGTTCTGTTTAATGTTACGTGCATTAGTGATGGCTGACAGAATCAAGGAGTGACATTATAATCACAAATGCTTACCCGGTCATTTGGCTTGTTCTACACATCCAAGAAAACAAGGTGTTTTAGTAACAGCATACTGTTACAGGTAAATCAACATACGCTTTCCATTCCACCAGTTAAGCAGTTCGAAAACCAATGTTTTGCTCATTGCATCTTATGGGAATTCGTGGAAGGCTTTTATCTGAATTCTAAAAAGTGACTGATGGATAACACTATTGGAGACTGCCCAACCATTTCCAGTCGGACCTGAGCGCTAAGAAAATTGTTTTTATTAATTAGGAGAGATGTTTAGTATACGGATATTGCCCATAAAAAATACAGCAGTGACTCTAAAACCTTAGACAATTTCCTCCCTTTAGTCAGTGGGGAGTAACAACTTGAAGGTCTTCGAAAGTCCACAAGTCTCATAATCCAACTAGCCTCGAGTTATGTTTTATGCCTGACCTTCATCAGGCAGACGAGAGTTGTAAACAGAAAGATTGGAATGCAGATGTGTGAATGAACCTGAATCAAATAATTGCTGGTTTCATGCTTCTTTGATCAGCACGGTTTTAAGAGCATTATAGCAGCTTGCTAGACTGTCCAGTTTCTTGGCCTAATGGACCTCTGTGATCTCCCGTTGCCTCAACGAAAGAAACGGCTGGGTCATATTAGTGGATGGGTCTCTGAATGCCTGAGCCGTGAGGTCAGTGAGACCTTCTGCCCCAGCATTCCATTCTGCTTGATATTAAGATCAAACGGTTGATTATCGGCTCTTATTAATCACCAGTCTCATAGAAATAAGAAGCCTATGAATGAATACGGACGGATATAAGGGAAGACGGAGTAAAGTGATCTAATCTAGACTGCTACAGTGCAATCCCCCCCCCACTTCACTTTCATCGAGTGTTCGAAATGGACTGCAGATGTTGGGTGCCCGACCTCCATGGGTATTCTGTTCACAGAGAAGTGTCTATCAGTACTTGGTATCATTATTTAACTTTAATCTGGAGTCGATGGTCTCAATGTCGTTTATGTTCATTAAACAGAAATACTTACTCAGCATATGCTTCTTTGGTCTCTAACTCTCTGATCTGCTTGGGCGTCCCAGTCATACCCGCTCTGTTCCCTTTCTGTTCCAAAAAGAGTAAAAATTAAGTATAGGTGGACTACTCATAGTCCAACTTCCTGCAACTACCAAACCACCTGCATATCTTCTGTGTACCCGGTCTAGTAGTTTTATGTTTCACGTTAGAAATTGCCCTCGGTCATTTACACTATGCTAGATAGGACCTCCAAAAGGCCATGTATAAAAAACCAAAATTCCCGGTTTCCTGGTGCTAATTGCACTCTTAAGCTGGCGCAAAACGCATGATCCAATCCTGCCCCCGTCGTGCCGCCAGCTTATCGGTTTGTTATTACCTCTAAGACCCTAGTTTCTACCGCTTGGACTAAGGCCACCTGGTCTTTTTGGGAGGTCATTCAACGAACGGATCGTTGATACGTCTGTCTCTAATATATTAAACTTAACTCCGGTTAACACCACCGATCAGCTGTATCCAAATCTCTCTGATTATTGTCTTCTTCTACGGTTCCCAGTAATTTGATCTTATCAACAAATCTGTGGCATTCAACTTCCCATTTTTGTCAACCAGGTCATTCATGTGTAGTACGAAAAGGAGAAGCCAGAATGGGCAGTGTGATAGCCACCTAAGGATTGAGAACAAAATTGAACAAACTGTTTCACATTTCATGAAATAATTCACCATGTGATATGATCGCCCAACTCACCATAAAGAAACCATGGAACTACTGTACAGCTGTTTCATCCTTGTTAGGAATCATCAGCAGTGCATATCCACCGCGCCCGAACTGGGACGCGAACCCGGGGCCAAACGAACGATTCTGAGTCGAACGCCTTAGCCATTACGTTACCGGGCAGGCTCTGAACGGTTTGTTGAACTTCACCACATGATGTTGCACCTATCCGTCACTGATTTGCTCACAGCGATCGACCCCGACCGATAGATGACTTCTCTGCAGGTAGCCTAAGTACGACGAAAGATTTGGATATGACCTACAGAGCTTCATTACTTGATACATCATGTGTTAAAGTTCAACAAACCGTTCAGAGCCTGCCCGGTAACGTAATGGCTAAGGTGTTCGACTCACAATCGTTCGTCCCGGGTTCGCATCCCAGTTCGGGCGCGGTGGATATGCACTGCTGATGATTCCTAACAAGAATGAAACAGCTGTACAGTAGTTCCATGGTTTCTTTATAGTGAGTTGAGCGATCATATCACATGGCGAATTATTTCATGAAAACATTCAATCTCCTACTACTAAAATGTTTCACTTTTATTGGCATTTGTCCTGGCCCATATACATGCACTGGAAGCAGATAATTATTGCACTACTTGATATCATAAACGAGATTTAGCAGTAAGACTAGGAAGATATTATGAGGCACGAATGTAATGAAATATTTTGGAGGAAAACGGACAGCTTTCACTGTCGAATCACTATAGGCATTGATGGCAGGCACTAGTTTTCATGACACTTGAATCTTTGGTGCCGTCATGCGGAGGTGAGGAGGAGAACACCCGGTGGACACGACTCTTCGTGCTGCAGGGTAAATGTGCTGCAAATCTAGTGTTCGCTTACGAAAACAAACATTCTCATTGTTTTCAGTTTACGTTACCACATTATCGTTCTCCTGACCTTTCGGAGAGCGGGATTTTGAATGTTAGTTAGCATACGATTTATTGGCTGTTAATGATAAAGCCCTGGTTTTCATGCGATGACTTCCAGGCAGATGAAATCCACGAAGAAAGGACAAATCCGAATAGTGACTGGAGCATTTCGGAGGTATCCTATCACAACGAAATGAACTGCAACTTTCGGAATGCAGATGAACCATTCCCGAGTTAGCTGGGCAATGAGATATTTGACTAAAACCTGACTCATTTCGCGTCAATAGTTTAACAAAAAATAACCGAACGAACTAGATGGTCTAGCTTACATGTCACATTCGAAATTCCTTTCCTATATAGATGAGTTTTCACGTGTTATGACGAGTATTAGTATTGCATTGCATTGTATTGTATTGTATTGTATTGTACTGTATTGTATTGTATTGTATTGTGTTGTATTGTATTGTATAGACTTTTGCGTACAATAAATAATGTCGCATTTCAGTCGAAGAATGTGGGGTTAAAAATAAAACAGAAAAAAATGTATTTGTGAAATAAAAATGCATCCATCACCTAGTGAAAAATGTAAAACTCATCGGAAATAATCATAGCACATTATGATACGCTAGTCAGGAATTCGGCTGAAACCCGGTCACGATTCGTCGATATTCAAGCTAAATATGGAAATAGAGTTCCTATATATATATTGACTGTAGATGGTATTGAACGGATCGCGCAGAAATATGAGAACGGCAGTTTGAAAGACCGTTGAGCAGGGGATGCGTGGGATCTGAAAGAATTTTGTGAACAAATTTCTCACATGCTGATCAGTGTTGATCACATAGATTAAGGGACATTTCAGTTGATGATATGAAGGACATCCGGCTAGTAATTGATAGCCCACGGCGACCAATTTTAAAGTCTTTTTTAAGTTAAACTGATAAAAATAACTGGAGGACAGTAAAGAAGGATTGAGAAAACATTTGCATACAAATCGGGAGATGGTGCTTTGTTTCGCTTTAAAGTGCCGAAGCTTCCTAATTTGAAATGACAACCGTCGGAGAGTTTGTACACGAGTGGAAATGTGAGAAGTTCACTTCAGAATTTTATCAATAGTAACTCCCTAATATTTCACAGAATCAACCCTGATAAGTGATTTGAGTTGATGAAAGGTGTTTCGGATCGGTAGGCTAACCGAGAGAGAGAATAGACATTCGAAACATCTCGATGTGTTGAGATTTAAACCAGCTCGTACAGAGAAATTATAAACAGTGGATAGGTTGTTGGAAAAACTTTGAAAGTCATCGTTGCTCGAAATGGCTTGAGAGAGGGCAACATCATCAGCATACTTAAACAGATGAGAGGGTGAACTGCTTGGTAAGTCGCTTATGTAAGTAGAGAAGAGGCATGGTAAAAGAACAGCACCCTGTAGCATTCTTGAGTGTTAATCAACAGTTTTAAAGTTTTGCCATCCATTCGTGTGCACTGGATCCGGTTTGTAAAATAATCCAACAGCCAATTTTAATGGCCTGGGGAAACGAAACATCTCCAATTTGTGAAGTAGAGGAGACCGTGGGAAAGAATAAAATGCCGAGGAATAGTCTCGAAGGGCGCAATGCGTCAGCCTCTTACAGCGCTTGTGCAACAACCCACCGATGTTCCCAAAGATGACTATGAAGGTTTTGTCGTACGAAATGTAGCCGAGTTAGATATCGATTTTCCTAGTTATTGACAAAAGGAGACCCACCGAGTCACAAAAGATTTCCGATCATCATAATCATCTTCATTCAGCGTTGAACATCAAGGCGAATCACACTGGCTGCTGAAGTTTCCCCAACATTAAGTATATTTATAAAAAGAGTGAATATCACAGGGGAGCAGGGAGTGAACCTACACAGGCAGGAAAAGATAAGATGCTGCTGCAGCCAACACACGAAACATAGTCTAACTGNCAGTTAGACTATGTTTCGTGTGTTGGCTGCAGCAGCATCTTATCTTTTCCTGCCTGTGTAGGTTCACTCCCTGCTCCCCTGTGATGTTCACTCTTTTTATGTAAACGTGTAACTGTGGGTAAAAGGCATCGGTCAGTGAGGCCTGCCTTGCTGTTTAACGCTGACTGGTGATGATGATTTGGTAGCGCGGTCGTAAGGTATTAAATTCCCTCAACTTTGCAAACACTTCCGTAAATCGGTCAACTTTGGTTTCTGGATGTTGAGTGTAGTTTGAGTCTCATGTGAGCAGGATGACGGGAAAATAATTCTCTTTATCGATGCATTACACTGGTGCATCAGAATGGACATGCCCTTAACCTCTAGGGTACATTACATCAGAAGGGAGGACTAATAACCATAAGATTTCAATAGGCTAGATGTGGTAACGAGCGGGACAAATGCGGGTTGCAATTTAACACCAAAGTGACGGACAGATTTGGAGTTGGAACCTCTGATTCTTGTGGGTATGACAGAAGCTTTCAGGTCCCGTCCAGTGTGAGCTTTGGTTTCTACTTCACAGTACCATCTGCCTCAACAGAAAGAAAACGAGAAATAGTGAAAGATCGATTGCGAAATAATAAGCTGAACAACAGAAGCAAAATAGATTTCGAATACAAAAAAGTCACTGAATGTGTCACTGATTCATATCACCTATTGTCTCTAACCATCGCCTGGGGGATTCCATGGACCCCAATCCGGTAGTCCAGCTTCATTTACACGAGCTAGTCTACTGGTTAAAGTGTTCATACTTTTCCCCATATCCTTGACTAGCCACATCAACCCATTCTTCGACCACTATCTGCCTTGGAGAACCGCTGGTCCTTTTTCACAGCTGAAGTTTCTTCTAGCGCAGAGAAAAAACGGGTTTTCTGTTTCGTGCCAGCTTATCTGCTGTGCCAAGCTCAAATCCGTCCTACACTTGAGTACTCCAATGGCTTGTGAGATGATGCTTCGACTGTCCCTCTTTCTCTTCTTCATCTGGTTCAATGGAAGACCATCCGGCTGATGGATGACCTTTCCTTAACATGGACTTTGCAGTCACTAGCTCATCGTAGGGTGATTGCTTCGTTACCCCTGAACCTCAAAACTGTGGAACACTCTTTACTTTCTGTATTCCAACCCGCCTGCAAAATTTCTCTGTGCAAAAGCTAGATCAATAAACTGGTTACTGCGTGAATATTCCACCACTTCATCCTGTAACAGTAAGTCTTTTGGCCATGGGTTTTACCTCAGTGTGCTAAAAAGGTGCCCTACTACTCAACAAACAATGGCACTGCGGTCCTCACAACGGAGTCCACAAATGTCTAAAAATAAGATTACCGGTGGCCCTTGCAAACTATATTGTCGCCGTAACAGCTATCGGAATGTGAACATTTGATCAATTTGCCCGCGACCAGAGTTAGAACCAGCCTGAACCGGTATCCAATGCTAGAACTCCAACCTGCTAACGCGGTCATTCCGTCCGATCCAGGCGGTACTAAACAAAAACAGATGATCGAGAACCTCTAGGCGACTAACATATTCAGTACTGGATCTTCACGTCACGCAGCCACATAACTGAATTAAAAAGGACCGGAGCGTAGTAGAAATAATCTGTTGAGTCAAGCGAAATATCATCATCACCATCATCGTTCAGCGATAAACAACAAGGCAAGTCTCACTGACCGATGCCTTTTACCCACAGTTACACGTTTATATCAAAAGAGTGAACATCACAGGGGAGCAGGGAGTGAACCTACACAGGCAGGAAAAGATAAGATGCTGCTACAACCAACACACGAAACATAGTCTAACTGCACAAACGCACGTGTTTTCAATCATTCTGATTCGATAGAAAATGACAACACGATCGCCACTGTTCACGGTTCACTGCCATATCCTTCAGTGTCTCCAGCCAGCTAGTTGATGAGTCTTTCGGACCCCAATCACGAAGACGTGAAACACCTACTTTACCGTAGTTCGCTGTACATTTTCTCATCCCACGTTGCCAAGTTATCTGTTGACCTCCAGATGGCTTCTATTCCTTGAGAGGGACACAAAATAAGGCACGATATGGTAGACGAGTGTTCGTCATACGCAACACGTGACTCAACCAACGTTGTCTGCTGAGTTTCATACGAAGAAACAAGCTGTTCTCAGAATTGGCACCTAGTACTAGATTCCTCGCCTCTGTATTACTCACTCGGTCACTCCATCCAATCCTATCCATACTACGTAGACATCGGTGGTCGAAGACCTATAACGGACGAACATCTCCCACACGAATATCCCATGCCTTACAACCGTACAACAGAAATGAACGCACTGCAGCACAGTACACACGACCTTTCAACTTCTGTGAAATATCAGGCCGACGCCACAAGTGCTTCAATCCAGCGTAAGCTGCCCGAGCCTTGGGTAAACGCCTATTTTCCTCCACTCCCGAGCTACCATCGTTGGACACGCAGCTACCAAGGTAGGTGAAACGGTCTACAATCATTAGTTCCTCTCCGCTCAGCACCAAATTTGGCTTTACTGTCGTCCAGTCCTGCAACAGAACCTTATACTTCGAAGGTGCAAAGCACACGCCAAACCGAGCGACCGATCTCGACGGTCTATCTAGTGCGCATTTTGCATGGTCCGCAGACTCGAAAAGGCACACAACGTCATCTGCGTAGTCTAGGGCACATAGCTTTCCTCCATTTCCCAGCTCGATTCCTACACTTGGAGATCTAACGCATCTTCCAGCACTTCGTCCATGACGAAGTTGAACAGGAATGGAGAGATGGGACACCCTTGTCGAACGCCACTAGCCGTTTCGAATGAACGTGACAGGTCACCGTATACCCGCACGCGACCACAAGTATGTGAGTGCAATGATTAAAACAGGCTCACGAACTTCGTTGGCACACCATTCCGTTGGAGAGTACTGAACAGTGCTGGTCGATCCACGGAGTCGAAATCACCCTTCAAGTCCAGAAAGACTACGATCCTAGGGTGGCGGTGCGTGTGGCGCGTTTCGAGTGTCGGTCGGAGAGTGAATATCTGGTCGGTGCAACCTCGACCTGCTGTTCGCAGATATAACTCTCGCGAATCGGTGTCAAACGGCGCAGCATTATCGAAGCTAACACCTTAGTAGCTAGCGGAATTAAACTAGTCCCACGATGATTGCTGCAGTCACTCCGTGTACCGTTCTTGAAGATGAGTGTAATCAGTGACTTACCCCACGATAGCGGGATACGCTCCTCATTCCAAATATCATGAAGCAAAGAAGTAAGTAATTTCATCGGAGCTTCTCCACCCAGTTTGAAAAGAATTTGGAGAAGGGCGTCGGGACTGGCAGCTTTTCCTCTCTTCAGAGGCCGAATATTCGACTCCACTCCCAATTCCGTTGGAGAATCAAGTGACACCTCCCAAGAATTTGCAGCTTTAGACGTCGCACTAAATACGTTAGCGTGTGGCCAGTTAAACTGATCCTTGAAGTGCTCTACCCAACGATTCAGCCTTTGTTGTCTACCATGGATGAGTTCTCCATCCCTATCGCACACGACTTTACTAACCAAAGTTCGCCACCTACCGCTGTCGCGTGTAAGCTTAAACAATCTTTGACTGTTACCTGAAGCGGACGCCACTCCCATCTCTTCGGCTGCCTTAACCCACCAGTTTTCGCGGTCATTCTTAGGGCTTATGGTCAACTGACGCTGCAACTGTCGACGCACCTTATTCACATCCTTGCAGTTAGGGGGCTGGCGTTTTTGCTCCAGTAGACCCAGCGACCCTTGCGAGATCCAGTGTCTTAATTCCTCGGATAGTTTCTGTTCGTAGCTGTTGCGAATAGCCGAATCACATAGACGTTCGATAGCCAATCGGGTTTGTGGCCTGCCTCGATGGCCATTCAGCTGCAGCAAAAATCGCACTAAAACTAACTCATAGTCCGATTCGACGTACGTGGTCCAGTATGATCTACAGTTCTGGACAGAACCGCACCAACGGTAGCTAACTGCGATATGGTCAATCTGACTTAGAGTACCTGTCGAGTTAGAGCGCCATGTCGCTTTGCGACGCGAACTGTATCAAAAATTTGTACTAGATAAGAATAAACGATTGTCTGCACAAAACTGGGGAAGTCTTTCTCCATTATCTGTTCGCTGAGCAGGCAAGGCGCATCGACCACCTAAACAGGATTCCGATGCACTCAGTTCTCCAACTTGTGCATCAAAATCACCTACCACCACTACGATGTCAGAGCGTTTGCTCTTCCGAACAAGGATGACGAGGTCATCGTAAAATTCGTCTTTCTCCATGTCAGTGCTGCAGTCTGTTGGAGCGTATGCCGAAATAACAAGTAAACTGCGCTTAACATTACTATCCTTCCGGACGCCTACTGATCGCTGCACTCTTACGGCGCAAAAGCGACTGTTGACTGGGATCCATTCTAGAACGGCTGCGTCAGCCTTCTCACTCAAGACTAGTCCTACATCACGTTCATCCACAGTTTGAGCTGCTTCGTCTCCTGAAGTGCGAAGAAAATATCTTGACGAGACATTAAGCGCAATCGGTTGAATTACTCTACTCGAATCCCGAATTCGTGTTTCACTCACACAGCAGACATCAATCGAAAGTGAGTCCACTGTCAGAGCCAAACATGCCTGTTAACCAGCCTGTATTAAAGTACGCACATTGAAGGAACCCAGATGCAGAGGCTGACGAGGCTTGAGAAAATGTGAGTTAGCAGATTGAAAACCACCTATTACACTACTTGACAACGAACCGTTGCGAGTATCAGGCGTGTTATCGGTGGGCGGAAGGGGCAAGGACGCTTGGCTGGAGATAAGAGATAGGTTGAATAAAAGAGAGGGAAATGTCAGATCGGTGCACAACAAATGTAACTGCCTTGAAGGAGCATCGAGGGCGACGAAGAGCCTCAGCCGGCAGAAGCGGATTCGATGGGGCTTACGTCCTGGATGATGGTGGATTCGACATGCTATAAATGGAATTTCTTCCATCGAGACCACCATTAAAATATCCGACTGCGGTTACCGACGTACTTAAGAATATGGAATTCGAAGCGGAGTAATGAGTCAGTGGAGCAGGGTGCAATAGAAGATCGCGTTTGTGAATGGGAGATCGATATCCGACTACACAGTATTATCAAAACTAAAAACTGATTCCACAGTCAGTGCATGTCCCCTTCTTGACGATAGCTACAGTCAGTGACTCGCCTCGGATAATGGATTACATCCCTCGTCCCAAAGGTCACAGGGCGACGTGACTGATTTTATCCTTCTCGATCTGGAATCTCTTTGATTCACTTTACGGAACAACGCTAGTTAATGCTCTTCATCACAAAAACATATCGCAGAAATTTGTGAATCTACTGAGATCCCTGTACTTGCATACTTATGGGGACGCAAGAGTGCATGGTAAACTATCAAGATTGGTGGTATTCGACGTGGCCGTTATGTTTCGCCATTATCGCTTAATTTTATCGTAGATCAGATATTGAAGAACAGTTTGGGAGGTCTTCATGATGTCGGCATCGAGCAGGCAAACGGGGAAGGCTTTATGACCCAAATTACTCGGATAACCTTGTGTCTGTTCCAAGGTGAGGAGCCTACCCAATGTGCACTAAATAAATCCGTAAGGACTGTAATTCCATTCTGCTTGTGCCTTGAATCCTCAGAAGTGCAGCGCTGTCACAAGAGTGGACGCTGGTGATCCCTAGCCTGGTACTCAATGGGAGTCAGCTAACTGTTTTCAAGACTTGAGACCCCTCTCGTCGCTTCTCCGTAGTTTCTTAGAGGTCTCAGTTAAAAATCATCCATGTTGTCAAACCGATATTACTTTAAGAGCACACTGCATAAAAATAGGCCTTATCTCGTATAAAAAACTGGAACTGCTTAGATAGACGTGTTCCGCGCAAGTTTCTGGTTTTTGGTTTATTCAATGAGATTAGGGCTTCAGCAAATAGATTTGAACGCGCGTACAGACTTGAATTCAGGCGTCAAAAATGTTCACCAAATGTAAATAAAAACAAAGTTTCTTGCCTTGGTATGTTTTTCATATTTCATGTCCTTTTCTGATATCTCTGAGCATTCTACTCGGTATTTGGTTCTTTTGTGTGAAGTATCTCCGCACCTCCATTTAACTCACCGGTTCCTTGATGTGGAATCCCGCTCAAGCTGTTACGAGGCCATCTATCGATGTGGCCGACAGCCCAACTCATGTTCGTGTTTGAAACCCTCATCAGTAGATAAAAAACCCTTGTGACCGGAAAATAACACTTCTTAGTCGTTCACTTAACAACCGCTGTATGAAGTTTGTAGCACAGAAAATAACAAATCGCATCCAGGTCGGCTTCTTATCTGGGTTTTAAGTCATGCGTATCTTCGTCCCTGACGTATGGAGGTCATCATACTATCCTCCGATTATTTTCGAGTTATGCCAAAGATAATCGGGAATATCATCCAACTGGCTTACTGCGACTTTGTCTCGTTAGATCCCAGACGTGAGTCACTACATTCACACATTTGTACGCACATACCGTGGGTTCTGCAGTGTGCATGCAGTTGTGCTCTTCCGAAACCTTATAAAAGTGTTTTTGACTTAAACCCGAATACTTTTGACAATTCCGAAAAAACTTGGAAAATAGTAGTTTTGTAGAGTAATTGATAGAATCGGATATTCTGGACCGTGTAAGTCCAAATTTGAGTTGTCAAAGATGCGACAAAGTAGCTATGCAGTTTTTTAAATGCTACTTTCATTACAATGGAACAGGCGGCTTGGACTTGTCAATATCAAGCAGGATTTATATTCCTTTTATCCAATCTCCTACGACCTGCGTTCAGCCTTTCTATT
This sequence comes from Fasciolopsis buskii, assembly GCA_008360955.1. Taxonomy (NCBI): domain Eukaryota; kingdom Metazoa; phylum Platyhelminthes; class Trematoda; order Plagiorchiida; family Fasciolidae; genus Fasciolopsis; species Fasciolopsis buskii. Next base: position 52,655 of record LUCM01006374.1, read on the forward strand.
TTTTCCGGCTGCATGATATTCTCAAATTATTTCAAATCATCCGTTGAATTTTAATAGCTCCACTTATGAGACTTCTTGTCCAAAGTCCTTCGAAAGTCACTGAGATCAAGGATTTACTGCGGGACTATCAAATATCTGATACACAGCTGCCCGTCTACTAGGTTCTTTTTTTCTCAAGTACTGCAACGCTGACCCCTGTCGTACTGGTTGGGTCTGCATCCACAAATACCAATTACACGAATAGTATGCCGGATCCGGACTCGATCCGGTAACAGTCCGGAAAAATGCTGTGAAAGTATGGGGAAATCGAGAGAATTTAGCCACTGCCACTTAGGTGCCATCCATACCATCGGAAGAACTCCGGTCGCTCGTTTCGCCCTTGGGACCACTTCTGTCCTGTGCCAACTGAATTGAACTGAAATGTGCCGAAGTGAAGTGAAGTGGACTGAAATGAACGACCCACATTGTCAACGATCCCACGTTTGCCATTTGTCAACCACACGATACATTGTTGCTTTAAACTTGCGGACTTACACGTCCCAACCAAGACACCTATGCATACACTATCGTTTTGCGAATCTCAGGTCCACGACTTATTTCCCCTTGTGCACATTCTGTACAGTATGCATTTCTGTGACAGTTTACAATAGGCGAAAAAGCGTCATGAGGTCGACGAATTCTACAAGCAGTTGGCGACAGCGAGATGAACGGACAACGGCGGCCAGGTACAGACAAATGGAGCTGTGATGGATCTAACTGGGCGGTGTAACGCATAGCACAATATTTCAGTTCAGTACGGTTCAGTACAGTTCCAGTTCCAGTTAGATTACAGGACTATAAGACGAGATGCATAATCGTCCAGGTTCTCGCACCGAGGGCTCCTCGGATCTGACTATGCTTGGACCACAGCAGCGTGTAAACCCTCTTCAGTTCCTACAGGGGTTGAAACATGATGAGATACTATCCTGTCGACCGCCTCCACAACCCCACAATCCACACACTGTCCTCTCCAAACACAGCTAGCCATGCTTTGTCTCGTCTCCTTTTGAAGTCGCGCACTGACCCCACCCCGACCACTTCCTCCGTTAGCTTGTTTCAGTCATACACCACTCGTATGGCAACCTGTAGCGGAACATGCAGTTGGCGGTCGCCATTTGTGTATTGCTCACGCACATCCCTCTCGTACGCTCCCGTCAAAATATACTGAACCTGCTACGGCTTCTGACTGTCTTCTCCTTGTATCAGTCAAGTGCAACGGTTGCTAGTATTACAACCCGACGGAGCCCAATAAGAGTGAAGCTCAAGTTGTCACTGAGGTTAGGGGCGGGCAAACGTGATACGAGATTCGCGTTAGGACAACTGGTTCTACAAAACGATTTGCCCATCAACCCGGTGGTTACGTGTTCTTGCACACTCGTTTCTCTGGAATAGGGCTCCACGGTGACCCCTTATCTCGGCCGGATTTTTAATGATCGTGAAGGGCTGTAACAAGTCACCCCTTTCCCTACATCTTTCCAGGGAGTATAAGCTAAGCATCCTCAGCCTCTGCTCATATCCCATCTGTCTCTATTGCCCAATCTACCGTGTAAAACACGCTGAACCTGTTCCACAATTTTGCTATCTCTTACCAAATATGGTCTCCACGCCTGGACACATTATTGCAAGTGCGGTCTGACAGAGGCCTTGAACAACGGCAGAAGAACGTTAGGCTTTCAGCTCGTTTTCACAGGACACGCTTTGGTCCGTACCATTCCGGTGTACTGTATTTTTTGATGGTGTGCACTCCGGTTAGGCATCCACCCCTTCCGGATCCAGTCCAGTGGGTCTCGCTAAAAGAAACAGAAGCAGAATACCTTAGATCATATTGAAGATGAGAGATATTACGAGTTGCAAGCATTCGCAGTTCAAATGAAGAAGCCAGAAAGGACAGTCGGAAAACCACACTGTGTCCCTTAACGTCCCACCCCGGGACACACTGCATCCCAATTTCGATCCTAAGCCTACTTAAACGGAACCACGTTGTTTTTTGTTATCAAGGTACAAAGCGGTCTGGTCCATAAATGTATGACCCTTCACCAAGAAATGTGGCCAAGTAATCTTTTTGAAAAATTGTAAGACCGATTGTCCTGCCGCGAATCTCGTATTACGTTCGCTTGCCCTTAACCTTTGTGCTTACTTTTAAGTCGTTCTTACCCTGCACGATTACTGACGATTGACCGGGACAGAGAAAAGTCGGAGATTGAGTATATTGTTAGCAGGAGCATGGGAGCGTCTGGCTAAACAAGCGATCCGAAGGAACAAATCCGTGTTCCGCTACATGGTCCTCCCATGGCCACGTGTATAAGAGTATCCTTCTGAATGAAAAATCCGCTTGTGCCAACCTAACGATTAGGGCACAGTCTGGAAGGTCTCCACCATGTCCCCCTTGTTGTCTCCTTCCGTCCAGTGAGAAGAAACCTGAGGCACAAAGTCACTGGCCCAGTGGCTTTCCGCCCTTCTCATCAAACGTTTTCGTGGTCAATCGGTGCATCTTCTCAGGGCCAGCGGCATTCTTTTTGATGAAGAGACCCCAAGGCCATACACAACATTCCAGTTGGGGTCCTACCGTACCCCGTAACAGGGGGAGTGAACACCCCTGGTTTACGGCAGTAGAAGGCTAACTTCAGAATGAACAAGTCACCTCTTGCCGTTTGGTCTACGGCATCATGCTGGTCCGTCCATTTACATTGTGATCTGATGATTATCCCTCGGTCCTTCGGCTCGCCAGCGGCGTCCATAGTAAACAGTCCTTGGTCATGTGGTACCACATGGCTTTCAGTGCTTCGGGATAACAAATGACTTTTACCCTCTTTTACGGATAATTTCCACTTGTCTGTCCGGCCCAGAACAACTACTCTATCGTTGCCGATGTCTGTTATCTCCCTTTATCTACAACTTCGACGGCGTCGGCAAAGAAAAAGATAGGTGATTTTAGGGCCGAGGCTAGATAATTTATGAAGAGCAGCCACGAGAGTGGCCCCAGCACCGACCCTCGTGGTATACTGCTCGTGAATTTAAGCTTGTCCGAGCACCCGTGCCCTAACATGAAGTATGACTTCCTCTTAGTAAGAAACACCCTCACCCAGTGGTACACCTGCCCCCGGGGAACCAGATGGTTCTTACTTGATTGAGAGCAACCTATGAACCAAATGCCTTGCTGAGGTCAAGATAACATACTTCAACCAGCTTATCCTCACCCAATCTTTGAATCACTTCATCAGGGAAGCACAGAAGGCTGGTGGGACAAAACCAATCTCTGAGGTCTTGCTGGACTTGGCAGAGCACTGAGTGTTTAGACGAATATTGGAAAACGTGGGCCACCATCACCTTGTACAGAATGCTATTGAGGCTGAAGTTTTCCCTGAAGGAGCTTGGGCCTCTCTTATTTATAGTTACAACCGCTGTGCCACAGCAAATATTTGGCACTTTGACTTGCTCTATGCTGGTCTGCAATGCATTTCACACAGGACCAGCGTTGATGCCGGCCAATAGCTTCCCGACAGCGGGGTGGAAATCATCTGGCAAAGCATGGTTATTTTTGTTTAACTCCACCAGTTGCCCACATGCGTCGTCCCCCGCCATCAACGATTTTCTGACGAATAGGGATAACGTGCCTAGCAATAAGCCGCCAGGGTCACCCATGCCGACCCCGGGGACGCTATCAAAGTACTTAGCCGGTGCATCTGCTTAGTTCCGGCTACCCCTGATACCCTAGCCAACAGCCTTTAACAAGTCGATGCCAGCCTCAATTGAGCTTTTTGACTGCATGTAGGCTATTACTTTTGGATTTCCACACAGTACTCTAGGCAACTTCATTCCCCTACTTGCGCCTGATACCTCGAATCAGCTTTACTGTGTTCGTCCTTTACCCTGCTTGCTGGATGCAGTTTCTTTGGTGCGGCACATAACAGTGGTTTAACCGCCCAGTGTCCTTTGCAATGGCTCCACGCGCCAGTGTGCCTTTGTTTTGCGAATTCTACATCGTGAGGAAGCAAATTTGGTCTACAACGTTGGTAAAGACCCCTCAGTTACCCTTAATCTTTCTTTCACCTCAACACATCTTCCATATCCCAGGTTAACTCCGCTGCACTGACTTTGGGCCCAGCCAAGTCCATAATTTTGAGGTTCGTTGCCCTGAAATGACGCAAGCATGGAGTGACTTTCGCTTTTACGTGATTACTCTCGCCTAACCGAAGGACACCACAATTCCGTGACTTCATTTATCTGTTCTGTAATGACAAGGTCCAGTGTTGACGACCCGTGACCAGATCTGTACTTGTTATCCAGTCTAACACGTGAAAGAGGAAGGCTCCGGTGAAGCCCTGTTCCATCTCACTGAGGGCGTGCGTCCGAAAGCCCTACTATATTCGCGGCAAACTAAGATCCCCAAGATGACGTATTTGTTAGTCCCCTACCGACACTCCTCGGACCATTTAGGAGCTACAAATAATCCGTAACATCCAGAGTGGTCGAAAATTCCTTTCTCATCTTCTTTTCGTTCCTCTTCCGATACCCAACTCTTCCCGCCGAAATCGCTCGTAATGATAATGGTTTTGGTCACTGTTTATTTTTGGCTCTATGTATTAACATCTGTTTTCTTTATGTGAAATTATTTACAAGTATTTTGTGCGGTCACGAATCACTCGAATTTGGGCGGCTCGTTTTGTTGCAGTCCATTTTCGTTTTATTGCTCAAGTTGGTCGACTGCAGACGCTTAGTTCGTTTACAGTGATTTTGGCTGTCACACTCAGGCAAGTGTTGCTGGACCTGATGAAGCGTGTAGAATTTCTTGCATTTGATTGAACCACGGGACATATTGTGTCCTATTTTTAACTATTTAGTGATTGAGGCTCACTGTCAAAAAAACGGTGTATTTTGCGGGGAGTCCTGTTTTTCCTGGGCTTTGCATCACCCTGTGCTTCGCCTTGCTTTGAGTTTTTGAAGTGCCATTCATATCTTGGGAAGATTTTTCGCGAATTGCACTGTGAATCGCCGATCGATTTCATCCGGACTAAGGGTTGAACGTTTGGTGGTCACATCTTCCATTTGTTAAGTATCTGGGACCATGTGCGCGCAGGCTGCGTTGAACCCCTGGACGAAAGTACTGGCGTGACCGCACATTTTTGGACTTTTCGAATGCATGAGTCGAACTGGGATTCGGCATGGTTTATCCTCCCCCGAACGAGGATGACCGCCCCGAATTCTTGACTCTCGTTGTTCCTGTCCCGGAGGCAAATGCAGAAGCTCTTGCTCGCGTTCCCTCTACATGGTCTTTCTTTCAGCCGCGCCTCGGCAATGGCGAGCACAAAGGCTTGGTGCTTGGCAGCAGCCGCAATAGGCCCAGGTCATTTGTTTCTGCTACTGCTGTATACTTTGGCATAGAGAACTGTCAGCCTGTTTTGCCGGCCAAAGCCTCTGTTGCCACCAACTGCGACAGGTTCCTGGGGCATTACAAAGTTTTGCTACCATGACCGGTGCAGAATGTGTGGCGACCGAATCCCTCATACTCCTGGAGCGCTTACCATTCTTTATTTCTCCTGGGGTTCTGGGCGTTTCTCTCCTAGCCCCCTTTCCACCTGGGCGACTTGCCGCTGATTTGTTAATGCATGGGCAATCACGTACTATATCGCATGTCCCTCCGGTCACATGGGCCATTACTAGTGCACTGGCGAGTAGCCTGTCCAAGGTCGCTTCATGAACCAACTTGAACCAAAATGGGCCTCGCTTCTCCTCCCCAAGTGAGAGGGTGGGACTGCAGGTCACCACCCCTTTCACCCGCCCAAGAATGTTGATTTCAAAACGCTTTCCGTATTACCACGTAACCTATTGCTGCGTCCATAGTCTTTGGCGAACTGGAGCGGCCAAAAGGCGAGCTTTGTTTCCCGTGATATTCATTTCCGCTGTAGATGACACAGTGTAAGTTGTCCAGCACTTGTCACGGTTCGGGTCTTTGGTAGGCAATGCATGGTTGTGAATAGATGTCTTAAGTATGTTGTGTGCCTTACGTTCCCCAAATTGTGTTGCCATTAGTAGAACCTTGTGGTAAACTCATTTCAGCTGATCCGCTGCATCAACTAAACCGTGATGAGTCTGCAGCGTGGCATGCCATGCGTGATGATGAGAGGGGGCTCGGTGGATCCTCCTTCTACGCCTTTCACCCCAACGGGAGTAGCGTAGACTTCTTCAGAGTCATGAGCACGAGGAGGCAAGTGAGAGCCTGGCGCAATGAATTGCGTTTAACTGAGTTCTTCCAGACAGCGAGAGCATTTTCTGCGGCTTCAATTTTTTCTGGGTATGCGGTGGAATCGTTGCATTCTAACAAGACGGCCGGCTACAAATAATTACCACTTCCATCAATGGATTTGTTCTTTGAGTTATGCGTCCATGTAACCGAACTGACAGGTTCTTCGTGGTTCTTCGCCACGAACAGCCACTGCCCAGCAGTCTTGGCACGTCTAGGCAGCTCTTGGTTGCCGTTTAGTGAGCATTGGGCTAAGTATTGCACAAAACCTGTAGGAATACATGGACATTTAATACCAGCCGAGTGGTTAATTTATCATCCGGGTCGTCTTTGGCTGATGTTCTCCGCCGAATATGGGAACAAGCAGAGAACTTAGGCGAATATAGAGATCGAAGGATAGGGAAACACTTTCTAGGATGATTTAGGGCAACGGTTGGTCTGGAATGGTAAGCTAAGCGCTCAAGCTTGTTGCGCGGTCAAGAATCACATCTCTGTCCACGTTGCCCAGTCATTAAGCTATCTAGACTGAGCCTGGAGTGTGACATTTGCCGGGTATTGCAACGCACATGCCACCGAGGTTGCAATTCCTTCACCCAAGTATACGTTTCACGTCCAGTGGTCTTGGTATGCAACCACAGCATGGCTGTTGCCCCGAATTATCAACTAAGATTTGGGCATGTTACCCACAGGACCATGGGTAGTTAACGGTGACTCCTCATCCTTGTGACTAAACAGTCGGAGGACTACGGCTTTCCGTGACTGCAGCAACTACGGTCTTCGTAAGAGGTTAGCATTAGTCAGTAAGACGGAACGGAATTTGATTGATAATCTTAGAACCCTTGGCGCATTGCAGCTGCCAAAATCGAAAGAAAGGGTTGGAGATAGTCCCAAAATCATGGGTTCACTCTTTGACTCCGGTTTGCCATGAGTCAGTAATAAAAAGCTATTTGAAGTATTATACGAGGAACCATGGAGGAATTTGCTGGAAGAGCAAAGAAAGGCTGAACCTGCCTTATCGACCAACCGGGCATATTAACCTATCTCGAGCATGTGGATTGCATCATATGCGCCAGTTACGAATTAAAAGTGCAAATCTACAATCGTACAAGGAACAATTGATGACGCGAAAATCTAAACTGTATGTGTTCTACTATAACGGCTGCTTTTTGTTGATATTAAACCACGACAGGTGCCATATAGGGCGTTTAAGACAGAAGAAGAAAATTTGATTGTGCCGCGTCATCAAAGAGCGGTCTTTAAGCAGTTGTAGACATGATGAACCACGGGTGGACTCGGACGCTGAAAACGCAGAAGAAATAGTGCAAGTTAAACCTCGAGTAGGTCACATGACACTTTCCTAGCGTTTTTCTTTGCACGCACAAACATATGGCAATCTATTTGGAGCCCCGAAAGCACAAATTGGCCACTCTATTTAATTATGGGGCAAACTTAGCTGCCATAAAAACCTTGAGATCTGCAGGAATGGATGCAAACTTTCGTCATCGCGTGCCAACGAAACATAAGAGTACAATGCGCACAGAATAAAAGTTAAGCTTCCAGCCACTCCAGCTTCCAGATTGGTACGTCGTTGGTCAGTATCTTTAGATACCAACATTGTAAGCTTTTTGTTTCTAAAATTGGAATTCTCAGGTGCAACGTCAAATCCAACATATATGTTTTGCGTCTGTATCTGAAACTTACTGTTCCATCTCTGGGTATGTCGCCGCCCCGCTGGCATTCAGAGCGTGTCTAAAGCCATCAAAATTACCACTATAAATCTGCTGCTCTGGCGGTCAGTTCCGTGGCGGAATAATTCTGTCGGCAAAAGCTTGGCCCTCACGTTAAGCCTTGTGTTTTCGCTGATCGCTCCAAATGTACATCTTGCGGCCCGTCCCATGTAAAGCTGAAGAGTTTCAAATTTTGTATGCCTGAAACACGGGGCATTATTTTGAAAGTGCTAGTTGGATGATCGTGGGCCCACCGAAGTCTGACAAAGCAAATGCAGGGATCGTGGAGTATTTCGTCCTGGTTTATGTGCCTTTGCGAGCCATAACTTTGCCTTGGTCCAGTTCAGGTCTGACAGAAAGAAAATTTGGATTCTGCGGACTGCGGAGTACAGATCAGTGAGTCGCTGGTCAGCACCTGTAACTTTCAAAAATGCATGCAACCATTTTCTTCCGAGTGGCACTGTACGATATACCACAAGAAAAAAGGGTCGATATGATTCACCATTGTTCACTTTTGGGCACGAGAGAGAATACCGAGTGCTGGAGGGCAATGGCTACAGCCCGCCAGTGTTCACCTATATCTCGAGTTTCCAGCATATATATGTAGGCATGTACACGCAATTCACCAGAGAAGTAAGGGCAACCCAGGAGATAAGAGATAAATTTGGTGGAGGAATCCTGTGGCGCACTAACTGACTTATCTCGACCAGATTTACCCTTGACAACAGCCATCATTTTTATCCCAGCCAAATTATGTGCTGGCAATACGCATCCTTGATGCGTTTAAAAATGGATTGACTCGCATAGCGCGACCCATGATCAGCCCCAGAAAGTTTCGGCGATGGATTATCTAGCTGTGATTTAAAACACGAAAACTCGTGTTTAGCCTATCTTATTACAGGTTATGTTCATGAGAGCGTAGACACTGCATCTTCGCGACTAAATTTTTGTTTTAGGATTTCCTATGTGGACAAAACAGTGCTTACGGTGTCAACGACCTAAAGTGCACAGGAACGCGGCTCCATCCACTGGTATCTTCTCTATTTCTGATGTCAACCTCAGTCGCATTCACATCGATATTTTTGGTCCTTCGACGCCACCACACGGGTATATCCGTCTGCTAACGTTCATCGATAGATTCACTAAATATCCCGCAACTATTCTCACCTCCACTGTCACAGACAAATAAGTGGCTTGACAATTCGTAGATTGATGGATAGCACTGTATCCTTGTCCCTCTTTCGTCACAACTGAACTAGGGGAACAATTTGAGTACGAACCATTTTCTTCCAATAAAAATATTCGGGGTACGAGGAGGATCCGCAAGACAGCTCACCATCCGGCATCGAACGGTTTAGTCGGACGTTTTCATCACCAACTCAAAGAGGCTTGCAAATCTCACGGAAACTCTGACTGGCGCAAAATGCTACCAAAAGTTTTACCCGACATTAAAAATTGCAATGTTCCACCGCGGAACCTGTGTTATGCACGACATAACGACTGCCCGGTGAATTCTTTACGCCGTGGGGTCCTGGTTCACTCGCTGTACAGACGTGCTGCTAGCCTGTCTACCTTAATGTGGATTTTGCCTCCGGCACAAATTCCTCTACGACGACCACAGGTATTCGTTTCGACCGGACTTTATACCTATTCGCACGAAGTTATTCGGGTTGGTTCGGTGCGCAAACTTCTGCAAAATCCATTTGGCATGATTTATCTTCACGATGAGACCTTCAAGGCTGATTGACTCGGTCGCGTCGGTACGGATGGCATGGATCTTCTTAAAGTCGAAAACATTAGTCATAGCCCATCACCTAACATTTCGAGATTCGCTGTCACCATTGCACGGCATTCTGGAGACACCTTCTTGTCACACCAGGGTGTGCAACCATCTCCGCCTACCGCGGCTTCGAATGAGGCCAATGTCTTGCGCTCGGGGAAGCAACCAATTGATGGCGTCAGAGCTTCGAGTAAACCTATCGTCTCACATTTAGGCCAGCAGCCGACTGATTCTGCTGTGTCCTCGAACGAGCTTACCATCCGACGTCCAAATCAGCGGTGAACTGCTGCTTAATCGCTAACAAATGAAGCTTCAGGTCACTTCTTTTGTCCAAAACATTTCCGCGACCGAGGAAAGCATGATCTTTTAACCATGCACAATGACAACACGCGTTTATATCTACGACACGAATCACATATGTTTTGCGTCATTGCTGTGTATACGTGACATGTCCTAGTTGCTACGCCGGTTTTCGCTTCTTTTCATTTCATCAACCCAGGCCAATTCGTTCGCTCATTGGTCACACAAAATGCCAGAAGAATTCTGACTCAATCGGTCCTCCTGGTGCTTGCTCTGGTCGTATCGGACATTTTTACTTTGGTTTCTTGTCTGTTTGGTCGTTTACTATTTCTAGATATCCGGACCGTATCGGTGTAGTAACATTTAGAAGGGGATTCCGATAACCGTTTTAGTGGCAGCAAATCTGGTTCACGTTCGACCACTTCGAGGTTACCACATGCCAACGATTCCTCCCACCAGCGTCCGGCACAGCGTCTAAATATGCTCACATTGCATTTATACATTTGTTCACGCCAAAGTGAGTTCACACTGTGTGAATCTCAAAACCCACCAGGCCAATCACCTATCAGAAGCTTTTTCAGTTTTCTATTCGAAGTTCCAATACTAGCATCTATCTTTCGAAGAAAATCTATTATTTTCGGAAATAATTTTCCTTAAGTTCTGCTTTGACGCTTGATATCAGTCTTGCAGCATTTGTTCGGTCGCGTTCGTTTTATCGCACACCAGGTCTGTACGTTTCCGTTCGTGCTGCACTTCTCGAGAGTTCTCACTTTCGAATCGCTTCGACCACTAGGAGCCTATCTGTTGTGGTCTGAAATTTCGTGTATTGTCGTATCGGTGCTACATCGGAGCCACGGTATACGCCATACAATTCTTCTACCCGATTGTTGGCCCAGGTCTTCTCTATTTTGTCCATTGAGATGGTTAGACAATCGCGGTATCGGAGTCAGATAGAAGGCAATTTATAGGTCGTATTTCAATCGTCTTCTAAAATTCCTTTCGTCGGTTTCTGGTTTGCGCATATGTGCGTTTTCCTCTGAGCGCAGAACCAAAAATTTAAAGTCTTTATAATTTGCTCCGGTCCCTTATGCGGCCCTTTAAACCGCTGCTCGGCCCATCTCCATTTACTCTAGATGTTCGAATTCTGCACTCAGCTGTGTCAGTAATTCTGTGACCTTATGTTTCCTGGCACGGCATTTTGGTTGTAAAGTGATTTTGGTGGGCAGTACGACAAAACTACTTCCATATGTAGTTACTTTGACTTAGGTTCATGAAAATGGGCCGGCATTTGCATGTTTTGACCTTGATTACCGCAAATACTAGAAATGTTATTTGCCTCTGCCCTCCGAGGTTTCTAAGGTTTGTCAGCTGGTGTAGCGATGCATAGATTGTCCCCAGGAGAAACCTGCATCTAAGTAGACAGCCCAATTAAGCTTCACAAAATGCACCACTGTTAACGCCTTCTCGGGTGTTGTCTGTTGATTGTTATTTTTAGTTCAGCTTTAAGAATTGCACTGACCACCAAGTATTCCCGATTAATTGCTGACCTTTTCCACAGTAATGTTCAATCGCGGTACGAGTAACATTAGTGTCTGTCACAAATTGCTCTACATTTCGTGAAAACTCAAGTAGAGATTGAATGAATGCCCTACAAATGGAGCCCCCAATCGTTGTAAGATTTTGTCTCCTTCTACTGTCCACTAGAAACTAGTCCACCTTTTGTTCCCTTAGTCGGTAGGCTGCTGCCGACGAATGCTATTGGAGAACCGCCTGCGGTAGGGGGCTAGCCCGAAGATTAGTGGGTTGCAGCCATGCTTGTGCTTCCCTGTATATGCGGTCGAGCAAGAGCTTGTGCTGCAGGAGAGTAACCTGCTTCGTTAAAAACAGGCATTTCTTGCGGTATAAATGTATGTTTTTGCCCTTAAGTCGTCTGAACAATTTAGACGTGCTGGAAATTTCGGTGAATTTCATTTCAAGGAACAGTTGTCTTCGCGAAATAATACAAATGTCGCCTGAACTAGATTAGCTGACGCTATCTTCTCGAGCAGTTGAAATGTGGTGGTGCGTTGTTAAGGTCGAATGGTGTAGCCTGAATCTCATGCAACCCATCGTGAACGACAAACGCTGCTTTTGCGGTCCCCAGTTTGACCTTTACTTGCCAGTAGGCTAAAGTTTAATCCAAATCAGAAAGCCGAAACCCAGCCAGCGCGTATGAGGTACCACCATTCTGGAGAAGAGAAAACTATCCTGTGTGGGTGATGGGGCCAAACGTCCGATAATCCACACAGAGTAGCATGGCAACGTTCTTCTCTTCCAGGACCACTGTCCAAACGGCATGGATGACTGTCAACAGTCCTCTGACAGTGCACCTGAGGACTGCTAAAACTCTGTCCATAAAAGTTTCCAATAATGCGAGTGGTTTGCCTAGAACATGGAATTAATCCAAATAACGTCAGTTCCTCAATAGTCTTTCGTTCAAGCGGAATTGTGCGCCATGTGTTGCAAATCACCAAAACTTCTGATTACTCTCATTGCGTCAGGAGCAGTCCCGGCAATTTGAAGCCAGATTACTTATTCATTTTCTGTTGGCCACCATTTTAAGCGTTAATATTGCCATTGCAACTTGGTTTATAAATGCACAGATGGTTTTGCAATGAACCTGGGTAGCTTGGGAGGAATTAATCTTTCGTCTGGACTACAAGCGAGTGTATCGAGTATGCTTCTCAGAAAGAGTGCAGTTTACCAGATTACAGTCCGAATTTCGTCCTTCTCTTTGCTTGTCCGTTGTTATGTCCGTTTTGTCTCAGTGTTCTTGTATTTTAGCAAATTACAGAGATATGACTTCACACTCCCCGCCCGTGATGCCATCACCCATGGGAGCATCGTAGGTACCCTCGACATTTGGTCACACCCAGCATCACCAGTCGCAAACGCCTTAATAATAATAATAAAAATGCATAGTTCTGGATTTACGAGAAGCATGCGCAAGGCAAGGTCAAATTTTTACGAGGATGATGCACAGGAAGTGCGAATAACAGGAATCAACAGGGATAAGGGGATGATTGCAACCTTGAGTTATTGGGGAAGCATAATGAGAATTGAAATGAGGTGCTGCAAAGCAATGCGGAAAGTACAAGTATGCCAACGAGAAACGAAAACCAGAAAACTAACTTCACAAAATCATGTAGAATTTCCTGGGACTGTTTACGAGCAGCGGACTAGGAGTCATTTCATGTCTAAGTGCACCAAATCTAAACCTCGCTGGCACAAACCATGGCCACAGCTCGAAGGCAGATATAGAGATAAGGCCGGGGTCCCCAAACGAGAAGAGAGTTATGCAATGGAGGGAAAAGTTGAGCTGAGGATATGAGAAGCAATGGTAACACGATAGTTGTATGGAAATAGTGAAACCCAGGCAGAAAGTCATGCAAAGTAGATTAGACAAGCATGTGACAACAATAAACGGCCGAAAAATGCTGAGTTTGGAGAAAACCTGTCGCGATTGTCTCAGACCACCTGGAGGTTATTTTATGAACTCCCAGGACTAGTGTTTTTAGGTACATGTCGATAGCAGTAAGCTCTACTGGGAGGTTCGTTGGATAAAGGAAATTTTGTGTAAAAACATCTCTTAAATACACTAGCCAAGAATGCCCTCCACGCTGCCATTTTTGTTGTCGCAGCTTTTGGTCTTAGTCAGCAGCATGGGAGGAGAACACGAGGTACGCGAGCCGATCCATGGGCAGTAGTGACCGAGTTTTGCCCACTCGTAATGATCCGAGATGAGGAAAACAAGGCGATTGGTGGCACAATTTAGGTTTAACCGCCCGGTACTGGAGCTCAATTTCTAACAAGCAGTTTCTAGCAGGAGTGGTAGGATAGCAGATTTGGAATTGCTATTACGAGGAAGGAACTGGTGGCGGCGCGTCAACTCAGGGTGCGGGATCTGAAATTCGAAATAGAGAAGTGGTCTGGTTTAGATGCCAGCTTGGGGTTATGGTGATCATTGAATGGAGGCAACACACCTGCGACGTAGTACTTCTATTCTTCAAAAAGTGGCAACTAGAAGGGAGCTATGGTCGCGGTTTTGGGGATTGTCGTAGGTTTGACGTTACGAAGAACGGCCTATTTAGCCCGCCGAACCAGTAGAGAGGATAAGTTGGCATGAGAAGCAAGGGATACGCAGACTGAAGACGTTTAAAGTCACGGGATATGATGAGAGCGTTGATCTAACAGAAAGTACGTTGACATTTTGGTAAACCCGCATTGGGAACGTCTCAGTGGTTAGTCCCCTATGCTGATGGTAAGAATGGTACTTCCACCAAGGGGGAAGCAAAGAATGCATCGGTGTGGACGTGCGAGAAAGTGAAGGAAACAAGAAGTGAAGCTTGATCTCTAGAATCCCAAATGGTGATTTCAATAAATGCTCGGTCGCGAACCAGAATCCTAACCCCTGTTATTGAGCCTCGTCTAGTCCAACGTTAGCTTGTGTCTGGTTAATTAAAAACGATACATCCAGGAACTTAACCAGCTGGGATTTGAATCGGGCTAAATTTGGGCACCTTCGTAACGCACTAGGGAACTTGTTCCACAGTTTAGAGTAAGCAAATGTGGGGAACTTTACCCTGATCGATAGTTAAGTCAGGGGTAGTCTTAACGAGTAGTATCTACTGCTAAGTGTATACGGGGTACTAACAGCATTACGTTTGACGTTCGCAGCAGAGTAAACAGTATTGCGGCAAGGATAAAGAGAAATGCAAGGTTTATTTGATTCCACGGAGCCATAATGGTTCAAGTACACGTAGCTAGCATCTGACCCAGTAGTTTATGCGGGGTGAAGAACCTAAATGTTTAGTGAACGCCCGCCGCACATTCTCGATTTAAATTCCATCAACTTTACGCTTTTGCGTGAAGATAATCGAGCATTACTCGAAGTAGGGTCTAGCGTGGGGTTAAGGGTGATGAGAATGACCTGGAGCTGATGAATGCAAATCGAGCTTTCTGTGTACGCAACGTCGATTCATCCGATATACAACCACGACGTTGGATGAAACTACTCAAGTAACTAAAGTCTATGTGCTTCGTTTATTTCATCCTCTCCAAGGGCAAGGTTTCGAGACAATCAACGCCAGTACTGCAACAACATTTTACACTTCGGAGGTTTGGACTGCATCCGAAATACATCTACACTACCGTTTAGACGATCGAGAACAACATGCACCTTGTGCTCCCACTCAGTAGCACAAGATACTTCGCGCAATCCGAGTCGGTCAATTTACTATCTGGCTTAATGTAAGTATCACCATTTTCAAATGAGAATACGGAGATTTCCATTACCATCTCATTGGCACGGTTAAGCCGGGAAGGTGCGAACGTGACCAAAGCTGCTCATGTTGAACTCCGGTGAAACATCGCCGTAGTGGGGAACTTGGCTTCGGTGAATTTCTCTGGAACACCTTTCAGTGGGAGCACCAAGGAGTTTCACGATCGATTGAGTCGAACGCTGCTTTCCCATTATAATGGAACTTGGATTTGTTCCTCTGGATAGCCCGTTTAACAGAACGTTGACAGCCAGGCGCGGTAACCACTTGTGCGTTGCTCACGCACGCACCGCTCCCACGCTCCTGTCCAAATGTGGTCAACCTGCTACTGCTTCCGACTATCTTTATCTTGTACGGGTCAAGTGTCAGGGTCGCCAGTATTTCAATCATACGGAGCCAAGTAAGAGTGGCGCACGAGTGGTCACAAAGGTTAAGGACATGCAAGCCTAATACGAGATTCGCATTAGGACAATCCGTTCTGGAAACCCTTTTGTGGCGTGGAACAATAATAGAAGTCTTCCATTGTGACGAGACAGTAGCAACAGACATTGAAAAAGTTAACAGATTTGGAAGGCTTAAAGAAAGATCTCAACCAGAAGTGCAAAATAATACTGGTAAAATCAGGGCCCGGTCTAAGGAGTCCCTTTGCACAGTTCATCACTGTCATGAGGCCAGCAACGTCAAATGAAGCGGAGGACAATCTAACCAAGGTTAGCGTGGGATGGATTTCGGAATGTGTCAGATTTTCATTAAAGAAAGTGGAAGGGAATTATTTACTGAATGATTCTGCGATGTCTACAGGTGACTCTATGCGTAGGCTGTGGAATATGATAAAGTTCAGGATGGCCGACCACTTGGGCTGCGAGCGAGCTTTGAAAATATGAGAAGTCTTTCAAACTGGGCTAGGCGACCCAAAAGCTGCTATTTCCTGCATTTTTAACATCAGTTCTTACTCAATAAGTAATTCTCGTTGCGAGCGGTTAGATAACATTAAGAGCGGGAAACTTCTATTGCTTTATTAAAGTTTTCCTGAACTTTCAAAATTGTCATCTGGAGATGAATAACCTTGCCAGGATTCTTGGGTTGGTGTTGAGTGATCGGAGTGCACAGATGAGTAATAGTAAAAATAAGTTTGCGTAAAGGTCGTCCGGCGCATTATGGGGGTAAGGCGATAAAGAGAAACTGGGCCAATCAAGGGCTCGCAGAGCGTCAGAGATTTTGGTCCCAAAGCGGTGGACTATATGAAGAGACATTATGGTGGATACAAATGGGTGAGGAAGGTTTGTTACGGAGGGGTAGGCTACACGTGGCCATTTTGTGGTCACTTCCAGGAGTTTTAGTATTGAAACCTTGACAGGAGAAGTTCTTCTATTATAAACTAGGTATAGAATGCTATTAAACCTTATGGGAGTGGTAACATGCTGAGTCTATCCTTCAGAGTGTTTCAAGAACAACGTTGGGCAGGGCAGGTGGAGCGGATAAATAGGGCCAACAATTCTAAGGGGCATTGAAGTCGCTTGCAATTATCTTGCGGTTGGAGGAGAGACCAAAAAAACAAAGGAACGCTGGCCGGGCTGATTCAGACCGGTTCATCGAACATCAATGTCTGCCGCTAAATGTTAACACTGCAAGACTAATTTTTGGGAATTCAAATTAAATCTACTATTGCAACTTTTGAAGTAGCAAAGATCTGTGGCTCTGCGTTAGTGTCTTCGATTCCTACAGAGAAGTGCGCCTTCACAGGGCAGTCATTGATCTGGTGCGTTTAAACGTCTCTGGCCTGCATAATCCAGCCATGGATACGGACGCTGTATCATGTAGCGTTGATGTTCGATAAACGGTTCAGAATTCGCACGCCCAGCGAAATGACAAGCATTTGATTCACAATCGTCCGTTCCGGGT